>JADDOH010008761.1:0-77129 GCA_016648135.1 Agrypnia vestita
GAGGGAAACAAAATAGGAATTTTAATGGAAGGTAAAATTCTTTTATTTTGTGTTCCGTCTCGACGCCTGGATCCATTATGAGAGATCTGTTTGTTATCACCTGGTGACCTAGTGGTTCGACGTTATATGTGACTGCCTATATTGGCGTAAAGAGAGGCGCTAATGAGCTCTGGGGGCATTGTTGCTTGGGCTTATCTACTATCTCTCTTTGGTAGAATTTTTTTTTTTTTTGGAAGGTGATTTCACTCTGCCAGTTTCCCCTTGACAAGATCTCCTCTATCGGGTAGTTTTCCAGCCAATTCAACGAAGCCACAGCAGAACGAACACTTCCTGGCGTTGCTTCCACTCCAGCCTCTCTTAGGATTGACTTGATCCAACCACCTATCATTGTCCGTGAAGCTGGCTTTACTTCACCTGCTGTCGTCACAAATAGTTCTTTCATGTCCGGCTTTCGTCTCGGCTGTGAGAGTGAGACCAGCTTTCGGATCCAAAACTAGGGGTTGATGTTCCTTTCATCCGATGCGCTCAACCTCCATCCCGATTGTTTGTGTCTTGCCGTGTCAGTCTTCGCTCCAAAGGCTGGCCATAGCGTGATGGAGTCTCCTTTGTCGATCAATCGGTCCGGGGTGACTCTGAAAAGTGTCAGATCTTGGACTCTTCGCCCAGATGCCATGATGAGTAGTATGGCCGTCCTCCTTGACACGTCATACAGGCTGTTTCCTTGGCGGGTTTTCACGTAGCCACTCCACCATTACTCGGGGGTTCCAGATCGGGGGTCTCTCAGTGCATCCCCCAGAAACCGAGATGGCTTTAAGGACGTGCCTGACGAGGAAGTCCGAGCTAATCTTATCTGCATCAAGAGCTGGGCCACAGAAGGATACGATTGCCGATTTGTGGACCAATATTGTTCGAGGGGCTAGCCCTTCGTGGATGAACAGGTTGGCCAGATATCTTGCCACTGTTGCAGGGGGGACGGTTATGAGGTTGGACAGAATGCGTGGTACACCATCGCTGCCACCTATCCCAGGCCGGCTTGTAGGTGTTCAGCGTTGAGCCTCTCCAGCCAGATCTGAACAGCTGCTGTTCCTCCTGGCTCCAATCCGCTATAGCCTGTTCCCACCCACTGCTATTCTCCAAACTTCCAGTTGGAGGTCCGACACCCTCGGTGGGGGAAACCCTGTCGACGTATCGATCAGGACGCTCTTCAGATCTCTTACGCTTATTGGCCCTCCCTTTGCTCGTTGTTTGAGACCGGCCCTCCAGAATGTCTTCTCCCATCTTGGCACAACTAGGAGAATGGTGCCACTTGCCAGGTTCAAGTGCGCCAGTACTCTTGGGATGAGATTCGGCGGCGGAAATACCCAGGCCCGCTCGTAATCCCAATGCTGACTGAATGCGTTGAGATAGGAGGCCGAGCAATCGGTTGAGTCTAGCGACACGTAGTTTGGCACCACATGGGCGGTGGCCGATGCGAAGAGGTCGATCTGAGGACGTCCCCATATTCGGAATATTTCCTCTATCGCTGGTTCCAGGAGGTGCCATTCCGGGAGTGGTGTCCCCCGTGAGAGTCGGTCCGCAATCCCGTTGTATCTCCCTGGAATGACTGCGCTGTCAGAGATATTTCCTGCTGGTCGATAAACTCTAGGAGGTCTCGAGTTATCTTCAGAAGGCCCAATGATCTTGTCCCCCCCCTCCTTGTTGATGTAAGCCACTACTGTCTTGTTGTCTGTCTGCAGTAGGGTCTTCGTTCCTCTTAGCAGGTAAGCGTGATCCCTGATCACTGCGTAAACAGCGAAGGCTTCTTTCTGGTTGGAATGCCACCGCATCTGCTCTGGGGACCACTGGCCTGATATCGTCTTGTCGTCCACCTGGCCGCCCCAACCTGCGTCCGCTGCGTCTGTAGTCAGGAAGTGGGAGAAGGGGGCTTCGTGTATTGGGCAGGACTCCCCTACGGCCTCCAACCACCACTCTAGGTCTTGCCGAACCGCGGCAGGAAGCTCCACTTGTCTGGATGGCTCGTGCCTCTGCAGCTGGCGGCTGAATCTCTGCAGTCTTCGTCAATGCAAACGACCCCGAGGGGTGGCGAAGTTTGCGAAGTTGAGTCTCCCCAAGAGGCCTAGAACCTGCTTGGGGGAGCAACTGCCGGCCTCGATCGGGCGGCGCAGTACTTGGCGAAGGCCAGAGCACGTGCGGTCCGAGAGGGATTTCTGGTTGGCTTCTGAATCTCTGCAGTCTTCGGCAATGCAAACGACCCCGAGGGGTGGCGAAGTTTGCGAAGTTGAGTCTCCCCAAGAGGCCTAGAACCTGCTTGGGGGAGCAACTGCCGGCCTCGATCGGGCGGCGCAGTACTTGGCGAAGGCCAGAGCACTTGCGGTCCGAGAGGGATTTCTGGTTGGCTTCGGTGTCCCAAGTTATGCCCAGAAACTCCAGCTTTTGGGTAGGTATAAGGATACACTTGTCGCGGTTGATGCACCAACCCAGATGCTGGAACAGATTGACCGTCTCTACTGCCTGGGTCGCTAGCAGGTCCCTTGACTGATTGGCCAGAAGGAAGTCGTCCAGGTAGACTACGGTCCTTATTCCTCTCTTCCGCAAGAGTCCCGCTCGCCAGTTTGACAGCGTTGCGAACATTCTCGGGGCTGATGACAGGCCAAAGGGCAGGCAGGTCATCTGGAGAAGTTCCCCTTGGTAGTACAGTCTCAGGAACTTTCGGTGCGATTCCGCTATTGGTAGGTGAAAGTATGCCTGGGTTAGGTCGATTTTCACCAACCAATCTTTGGGCTGGAGGAAGTCTGGGACCCGAAAGTGGTTGAACAGCTTGAAGGGTTTCGCCTCCACAAAGGCATTCAACGCCTTCAGGTTGAATATCGGCCTTAGGGAGTTGTCCGACTTCGGAGTTAGAAACAGATTTGAGATGAAGCTCGGAGAATGATCTGCTCTTTCCAGCACGCCTGACATCTTCAGGGCCTGAATGTGACTCGACATGTCTCGAGACTCCTTCGTGCTGAAGCTGCTCAACAGCTGCCTGGTGGAGAAGACTAACGGAGGTTTGGCCGTGGTCTGCCTTCCGGATAGGTCTCCTGTTCGGGTTCCCTGGGCCTCGCTCCCTGTTCCTCGGCTCCGGCAGAAAGGGCTTACGGGACTGGAGGTATCCCTGGTTCGGAGCTCGACGAGAAGTTGACGGCTGGGGCTGAGATGTTGACGGTTGGGCCAGGTTTCGGGTTGCGGGCGAGACCATCACCTTCTCCTGGCCCCCGTTCTTTAGGATATACGCCGATAGCTCTTCCCTATTGAACAAGTATCCCGAGCTTGGAGGGATTTTGGCCGCACCTTCTCGCACGAAAGGGTCTTTGAAGCCCTCCAATATGGCCTTTCTCCGGGTCAGTATACACTCTGCCCGTCTGCCGCACACACTCTGCAGGATGTCGTCCGAAATCTTATTGTACGGAGCATCGCTGGTGAACATCGACTGAATCCGCTCGAAGAGAGCCGAAGCGGAAGATCCGTGCCGGGTTCGGATGCCCAATTCACCAGCGATTGCATCCCGTCTCTCAGGGCTCTGGGCGAGCAAGGCGTTTGAAAGCGCGGCGAGCGATCTTTCCCGCAAGCCAGTATGTTTCGGCGCGTTATCGACCCTTCTCAAGTCGTCGTTCACCGACAATTCCACAGATGTGGGAGTCGCCGCGTAGGTTCTCTGCGTTTCCGCATAGCGAACGCCTGACCACTCGTCGGAATCGAAGTGTTGCAACTTCGAGGTCTGTTCGATCCGCTTCGGGTTCGCTCTCGGTACTGGCGGCTCCGTCACGACCGTGCTGAGCTTGCCGGACTCCAGCGTATTCTTCGCCCTTCTGAGGCTCGGCGGCGGCTGAATAAAGGACGCATTCGCGTCCTCCACGCTGGGTTCGCTCGCGGCTTCCGGCGTTGTTGATGCAGGAGCCGCGCCGCCTGCTAACAAGGCCTCCGTCAGAGCAGTCACCTGTTTTAGCAGGTGGTCTACACGCGGGTCGTATGCTACGCGGCGTCTCTTTCGACTCGGTTCTTCGAAAGAAGATCCGTCATTCGAGGATACCGGCGAAGGAGCTTGCTCGTCCGCCATCTTGTTAACAAAACGTTTGACGAAATTCACGGGATTTACACTAAAATATCAACGTCCTGTCGCACTATGTTAAAAATTTGTATAGTCTAATGTTTGTTAACCTAGGGATCAAAAATTAAGGGGGTAGGTTGCAATAGAAACACAAAAAAATCACAACAAAAGTTGGCGTGTCAAAACGCGTGCCGAATGGCGCGAAACAATGACGTTATATGAAAGAAAAACCGTTGCGCGGACGAAACCGGAAACAGGGATACCAGCGGGAATAAATTGTCGCAAACAGGGAATCAGAGGGGGTAGGAACGCGTGTCTAGTGGCGAAACAGCAGGCTGTTCTCTCATAATGGATTCCAGGCGTCGAGACGGAACACAAAATAAAAAGTTTTATACCTGATTTTAATATAAAAAGTTTGGAAATGTTTTTTTTAAAGACTTTGTCATTTTTTAGCATGCCTGTATAATTAATGCCTGAGTTTTATTTCATTAACTTATTGTTTTTTTTTTCAATGATGCTGTTGCCCATCAGATGATGCCAGTCCCGAGTTCGGTAGAGTTTTTATTTTTATTTTTTTTTAATCTGTAGAATATTTTTTATTCCATATACAATATTCCATGTGTATGTAATTTATCCAATATTTATTTTATCCCTCATTTTTAATATCTAAATGTATCCAATTCCGCCCTTCGTTTTGTTGGAGTGCAAAAAAGTAATGATTACAGTAGAACCTCGTTAATTCGAAATTCAAGGTACCAAAAAAATTTTTATATCGATGCAATTTACGAAAATCGCAAAGAATTGTAAAATTCATGAAAAAATCCCGTAATTTCATGAAAAACATATGTATTTTTTGCATATCTCAATCTGAAAAACGAAATATTTATTATGATAGTGCAAAGATTGCACAATTTCTATTATTAACCGGTTGGGTACCGAAGCTCACTCTGCGTTACGTACGGCCGGTATCTGACCGGTTAAAGTACCCAATATTTCCAATATTTTCTGTCATTACATGCAAAAAATTAATTCTAATTTGTCATGTTTGAATGGCCGTAATTGAAAAATTTTAGTCATTTTTGAATTTACGAAAGATTCCTTTAATTTCACTTGATTTTAACTTTTAATTTTGACTTTTACGACCCAGACTAACACTATAGGTCGACCACAATCAAAAGACCATTCCCAAGCTTTGTCCAGTAAGAAGAAAGCAGGGGGAAAGTTGTCTGGCAAGCCCGTATTACAATCCTCAATATGATATTCCAAATAAATATATATTTTTTAGTTTAAAAAAGGTTGCTTACTTACTAGAAAAACTTCTTTTGTGTTAATTTTTTGCATCGTAACACATTCTTTTGAATGCAGTCTAGCTGTAGCCCACTTATTAGAAATACAATCAATTCTAAATATGTGAAATAATAAGGTAAAGTTATTCATAGTCAGCAATAATTTCTTTCAAAGAAAATTAAACATTTTAAGAAAACACAGTTGTAAGAAAAAAAGGAAAATTTATGAGTGAAAAACAATTATAAACGCATCCAGGTATGACTAATTAGCGAAAACTAAATCTATGCAAGCATATCAAGGCAACCAACTGAAAAAACCCAGAGAAAACAACAGGATTCCCTAATTTTAGGGATTGCGACAATGTGTATAGGAGATTCCACAAGGTACCTCGAAATGTATCTAGTTATATGAAATACACATATAATACATATGGGTATAAAAGCAAAGGCAGCAATATCCATAAAAATTTGAATGCATTCATCGAGGATTACTAATTTATAATGTACTGAATTTGAGAATTTATAGGAAACGAGATTTTGGAAGGGATAGATACATAAAATCTAGAATTTACTACATTTTAAATTAGTATTCCTTGGTGACTGCATTCAGAACATTTTTTAATTTTTTGGATAGTCCTGCCTTTGCTTTTATACCCCACGTAATATATATGTATGTAAGTACATACATATATGCGTTGTTAGTTTTTTATAATTTGTTAAAAATGTTGAATTATGTGACTTAAAATGTATTGATTTATAGTACAAAATTACGAATTATTGGGTTTAACTAAATAGAAAATTAACATTTTGGTTTTTATGTGTTTTAAAATTTTTTAATTATGACGAATTTCGAATTAACGAGTATAATTACTGTATTTTAAAATATGATTTCTTTTACAAATTATTTGATATTTCATAGATTTCAAATTTCTCCCAATTTTAATATAAACCTATTTTAATTATGTGTAATTCTTCATGTTTACAGAAAATACTATATTTCTTTGCGTGAACTATGATCATCTTATAGTTTTGTCCCAACTTCTGTGTTAAAATTATATATATAATATATATTGTAAATGAATACGGGTGACCCCTGCATAACGTGGGTAAATGTGTTTCCGAATGATCCACATTAAGTGAAAATCCACGCTAGGTGGAGAATATTAATAAGAAGTCTTTTAAAGTTTGTGATTTATTGAAAAATTATAAAAATGTAAAGTATGAAAAATTGTACTCTTTCAATAATTTTCAATTACAGTTTCAAACTAAGCACTTTCTTATGCTTTTTTATAGCATGTTTGCCTTTACTGCTTAGTTTGGCCTTTTTGATATCATTAAAATCACACGATGATAAAATACATTAAGTAATTTTTATGAAACACTGAATCGCAATAAAATTTTATGTCGAATCAAAATCATTCTACTGTAAACAAATGTGCTCCATACATGGGGAATTACCAACTTCATAGTGTGCTTGGGGAAATACCATCACTAATCATTACTTGGTGAAAGGTCATATTTTAGTTCAGCACCTATTTGATTTTAAAATGCGCCCTGAATTCTTGTTATAACAAATCAGCGTTCATCGAACCCACATTAAGCGGAGTGTGCCTGTAATTTAAAAATTTCTCATTTAAAATTGTATTATTAACATACCTCTAATTTTAGCACAAGTCTGAGTATATTCTAAATAATATGTGATTTTCAACATAATTATTATTGTTCTTTTAGTGAGTTTAATTATTATTTTTTACTAAAATAATATTAGCACATGTCCTCACTTTACACATTTTATTTCTTTTACGCTATCATGATTTTGTTTTTCATGTGAATTAAATGCAATTTCAGGATGGTGGGGCTCCGGTGCTGACAGACGACGTTTCTCTTCAGGTGTTTATGGAGCATCTGAAAAAACTGGCTGTTTCTTCTACAGCCTAAATAGCGGACGAAGTAAATCGTTGACATTCGCCGAGTCATTTACAAATTAGGTGAATCATTCATTTACAACACAGAGGATGGCACTGTAACAAGTTTTACAATAATTAAATATGTATATGCTTGTAATAATAAAAAAGAAAAATGCTCTCATTAAAATGACAATTTGTCAATATGAGCCATAACTGATTTTGTTGTATCGGCGACTTAGGGAATTTGTATTAACAAAAACATTAATCAGACTTGTGTGTTTCCAGAAATTGTATATTATTTTCATTATGTCATCTGTAAAGGAAGAATGTACAGATAGATCTTTGTAAAAAAAGGAGGTTTTATGAACTTGATTTTGTAAAAAAATAAACAATTGGCATTGCATTGAAATATATTTTATTTTTTCTACATAATTGAATTCATAACCACACCATTTTATGAATAATTCTGTTCATTGAAAAAAATATTACTAGAATATATAAGTATTACATTATATATAAATAAATTACTTTCATTTAATAAATTTTATTTTATGTCACATAGTACAGTTTTATTGACAACAAATTTAGTGCAGCATTCATAAAAATAATTTTTTTATGTACATTGGAAAAAGTGCAAAAAAAAAGTGAAACCATATTATTTTCATTTTCTTTAAATAAATCAAAATATGTATGTATGTAATGAGATTGGTTAATACTACTAAATACAATATTATATATGCTCGAAAAGTATGTATACAGCATAGGATAGAGTTTTAATTTTAATATTATAAATAATATGTTTCTCAAAACATTACGAGAAACCGCGTAAAATTTGTCACCAGTAAAATATTGAATCAATTGTACTCTATAGTGTTCCAGTCGGACTGTAATGTATTCCTCTTGAGTTTGAGAAACCACATCCAGTAAGTATTAAAAAAAGGTTTTTGATACAGGGTACATTACTAGTAGCAAAAATTCGCAGGAGTCTTCCTCATTAAATTTTGAATAGAAAATATTCTTTGCACTTTGGATGAAATGTCAAAGTTAAGGAGATTAAGGCGGTACATACATTTTTCAAGCTGTCAAAAGAGGCGATATGCATCGATAGATCATGCTACTTCAATACGAGATCGAGACATGAACAAACGTCATATCAGATAAACTTTGCACGAGAGTGTATTTACATGTCATTGAAAGACAGAAAGGTTGCGAGGAAACGAGACAACCATATGGAGTACCGACGTATAAAATATGTGGGAACGCAAGACATGTTTGCGTACTATTATTAGAATTTTAAATGTTTTAAGTCTAGAATTTACAAAAGCGTATTTATATTTCTCCAATAATTTTTGTGTTGTAAAAAAATAGTAAACAATAATTTTTCTTATATGACTGTTTTTTAATTTAAAACTTGTGTCGTATAAGCAGATTTAGATATTATTTTGACTTCCGACTGAAATGTCAAAACACCTGTGGATTTAATTCAATTCAAATATTTTTTTATCTAAAAGAAACCAAAAACTACTCCAACAATATGTATTGAATTAAAAAGAAAATTAACAACCATTTATCTATATTTTAAAAATTATGTCGTAAATTAATATCTTATTTGACTTTATAAATTACAATGACATCTTCGCGAATATACCGCCGCCTACAAGGCACAAAGCTCGCGTATGACAGACATTCTGACGAGCGTTCAATGTGAGTTAATCAGTAGAAAAGCAAAATAATATTAAATTAGTTTAAAAAAACCTTATAATCTGCGACAAATAGATTGCTTTCGAATATATAACATGGTATTATTTTGAACTAATGTCAAATTTGGCATTAATGGTCAAAATAAAAACACGTTTAAATTGATTTTTTTATGAAAAAGTGTATGGACTACAGAGGAACGTCCGCCTCTTCCGCACGGCATACGGCATCTGATTCAAAACTGCGCTATTTCTTGACACATTTCACCCTTTAGAATTTTTATTTTAAAATAATAATTAACGTATTTTTAATAAAAAATGTAGCTTTTTAATAGTGAATGACGACTCAAAGTGCGAATATAGATACAATATATCATTTAAAATCATATTTTTATATGAATAAACAATATTTGAAAAGCATCAAAATCGTAAAAATTTCTAGCATCTTTGAAACATTATAATTTTTATTAATATTGAATATTTCTTAATATCCTACGTACGGATTCTAGATAATTAAGTAAACTTTATGCGTATAAAAAAAACATATTATGCTTACATACAAATTTTCAACGAACGAATCTCCTCCCGGGAACATTAAAAACGTTTTTTTGCCGCGGCCTGTGGATTAATGCCTATATTTTTCTTATTTATTGTAAATAATGTTCAGTTTATTACTTTTATATAAGAAAAAAGGTTCTATCTAAGTTATCGCCCTAAAAAAATTGCAATCTATCATATAAATGAATAATAAAAACCCACATTTTCGTAAAAAACGCCGAAATATGCATTCGCAGTGAATGTACCACCTTAATGGCAGTTTGCATTTTTTTTACAATATTTCTGTCTTATCTTTTGTAAAACACACTGTCATGAAAGTAATTTATTAAATTAAGTATAAAAAAAATCTTTCGCTTTGATACGAGTTAAATTATAAATGATTAAAACTGCAAAAATTTAAATCAGATATTTTTTGCAAGATTTTCATTATGTCAAAGCGAAAGAATTTTTAATATTCGGCATAAGTTCATGATATGTACTCCCTGTTACAGAAGATAGGTTAGAGTGCAAACTTTGATGTAGTTTATCTCCTTAACTGTTGACATTTCATCTAGAGTAAAGAATATTTTCTATTCAAAATTAAACGAGGAAGATTATCCCAAATTTTTTGTCACCTGTATATATTTTTAAAACATTAAAACCAAATTGTAACACAATCTGAGTTGACAAAAATGTTTCTAACTTTTTGTCGCCTATTTTAAGATTGTTTGATCTGACATTTGATGATTAATCGAGGATTATCGACAAAACAAGCATACTAATTATTTATTATATGTTAGTAACTTGTTTGCTAAATTAATTATTTTTTTTAACTGATGACACTTTATTTATCATCTTTTATTTTTGATTACTTTCATTAACGCCCATAAAAACCCTATTAAAAAATACGTATAAGATGCTTCTTTGAAGAAAATTTTTTTATTTTATTAACTGTATAATTGTTGCAACGCTATGTATCTACTATAATCAACGAAATGTGGCACCAATATAGCCTTACATAATTTTTTTTTGATATTCTTAATATCATTTAAAAACATAGCATTAAACTATTACTAAAATGTGCAAGCAAAAATAACTATTTCAATGCTAATCACGAAATATGTATAAAAGAGAAATTAAGTCATTTTAAAATTCAAATAATATATATTTTAATCATTATTTATGTCTCTTTAAAATACTCAATATTTTTAATAAATATAAAGAGCAGACTCCCGATTATCTGGCTCGAATTTCAAAAAGTTATTGACAAAATATTTTTTAAAACAAAAATGTTTCAGTGTGTATATACACATGTTTTGAGTCAAAAACGTGAGCTGTCGATCATATTCGAAAAGTGATCTCTCAAAACATTTCTTTTGTTTTTATTATTTAGTTTGTTTTAGTGTTTTATGAGGGTAAGCTGTATCCAGTTGTCACCATCACTTCTTTACAATTGAGTTCGTGATTTATGACGTACATGCTTGCTTGACGTCAACTATCAGGGGTGCTATGGTTATTTTATTTGCGAAGCGGCGACATTGTCGCTGTGCGTGAACACACATGTGCACGACTTTCGGACAGCAGGTGCGTATGTTGCCTGATTTTTGGAACTTTTCTGCAGTTTTATATGTATTGTATTGACAATTTTTCGAGGCTTTTGTATTAACCGGGAATTCGTTTAGCTGGGTTTTTTTTTTTTCACCATCCGTCCATAATCGGGAGTCTTCCATATTTAATTTGATTACAATTTATAACTGTCGAATTCCTAGCCAGTATTGTGTAAGGTGTTTTGAAACATTCTACATACAACTAAAAGCACCTAAATTTATTTTTATTACATTTTTGGCAAATATATTATGTATTATATTAGAAGTGAATAATATTTTAGCTCCACATCCAACTAAACAAAGCTTATATCATAATTTTCCCATCCAACTAAACAAAGCTTACATTATAATTTTCTACAAATCACATTAAAAATGCTAACATTTGTTGCCCGTATTTTCCAAACCACGGTAAAATGAAGAAAAGTAATAACAAAGTTGGTTCTACATTTAATACATTCATTCACACAGGGAATATATTTTTCTTTGTTATTTACGGTGATTACAGGCATTAAGTACGGCTAAAAGCGATCAACAACCAAATTTACAAAAGTTAATAAGTAACTTTAAAGTGAGGTTCCGTATAACCTTCTGTGCTCTCACAGATGGTCAGTACATCTTGCTGGTGATCGGCTTTCTTCATTTCACTTCAGTGTTGTTTTGCATATTATATAGCCTTCTTTAATACTTAGTATACATATATGTATACAAAATTAGTATTGGATTAATAAGCTTAAGAGTCAGTGTGTGAAAGGCGGAAATTCCCGAACCATATAAAAAATTTAACATTATGAATTATGATAGATAGCCGGCGACCAATGCAAAATTGTAAGGACTTACATAAGCTACTTGGAATGATACCTATGTTTTCAATCTAAAAAAAAATATTTTGGTGTTATTGCAAAATAATAAAATATGGCAACTCATACAGCACTTCAAAGTTTACTTCAAACTTTGAAGCAAATAGGGTAGCCACTTTTTAATGTGCAACACATTGCCTCATTTTAGCATCACAAGCTATTAAAGACACTAGTTTGGCATTCCAGGTAGGCAAAAGTGTAATATGGCATATGCCAACATACTGTAGCCGATCCCCTTTTCCAATCACCCGGCAATAGTTTGCTATAGTAGTCATTTATTAGATTACAGAGTATTTCATTTAGCTGAATAATATAGTATTCTTGATTCTATACTTATTATCTCCTTAGCAATTCACAACACCAGGTAGAGTAATTCTTCAAAACTGATAAATGAAACAAAATTTTGTCAAGGGATTGATATTACATCTCTGTTCAATTGCGCTACGACAGTGCTTCATAACAGATGTGTTTATCGCCAATACCAGTCGCAATATTCGTCCGATGAAGTGACTAAATGTTACGATCAAACATTTCATCACCATTAACTTTGATAAACTGGATATAACTCATGATTAATAATTTTGAAAGATATGAAAAAAAATTAAAAAATAATTCCGAAATAAAACAATTTCATAAAACATGCACTAATTTTCTTTATTTTACCTTTCATGGTAACAAGTCGAAAATTAATTAATTAATTTTTCAGTATTGTGCACAATCTCTTAAAATACATCAACCTCGATAAAGCCGAGTTTTAATAAAAGTTTAGTGGCAAAATACATTTTCTCCTTTTAAATTAAAGATGTTAATTTAGAAACTTACAATTCATTTGCCTTTAACTAACATTTGCCTGTTCTGGGGTGAGAAGTAATAATTATATTTACATTAATTGTGATAAATTAATACATAAAAAAATAATTATTATATAACATGCTAAAGAACTAGTTATGGTGGTAACTACTAACGTTTAAAGTAAAATATTAGACTACATGGGCGTCTTTATTGTATATGGCGTAAATCAACAGTGCTAATACAAACAAAAAAAAAACTTTTAGATACAACTTGATTCATGGGTCAAGACGTCAGTTGAGGAATCGAATTGACATTTTTTGCTCCACATCTGTCCTGTCAAGTGCCCGACAGAATTCTTCAAATGAAATGGTCTGATCATTATTTGTGTCGGCTTCCAAAATAGTCCTTTCAGCAATACTTGTCAACTGTTCTTCGCTGAAATATTGTTAGAAATATAAGATCATATTGAACATTAAATATTGAATATGAAGATGAAATGGAAATATTGAACATTAAAATATAATTTTTTATTTAAAGTTTGTACTACACTACTTTGTAGTAATGCATATTTAAGTTATTTATAACTACTATAGTTTAGAGGAGCAGTCCTTCTCATCTAGATTAGGTATAATCCATCCCCTAGCGCATAAAATGGGGCAGTTTTCATTTCATGTTAAATATACTAATTAAAATTCACCTAAATACCACCGATCATGATAACGAAATTGAATAATTTTTATTAACGAAATTGTACAATTGTTAATAATAACAGATACAATTGCGCATTAATAGATAGAATTAATTAAAAATTTATGGTAAACTTACAGAAACACATTTATACTCAAACCAAAACAATACTCTTTGGTGAAAAATTTTATATAATGGTCCGATTTCTACAGTCTGGGTCAACAGTTTTTGAACAAACACAATATGTACTATATTTACAAACAATGGATCAGGGAACTAAGTCTGTATTTAATTTAAGTAATGGTTAAACCGTTATTTTAATTGATTATTTTTAGTACAGTTATTTGGAATTTATAGATGATTGATAAATAAGAATTTATAGATGATTGATAAATAAGAATTTATAGATGATTGATAAATAAGATATAAAAAATTGTTGTCTAGTAGCGATGGTTTTCCATTGGATTGCTAAAAATCAGTCACCAATAATTGACACAATCAGATACATATCTCAAATAACGGTTAGTGTGTCATCAGTTAAACTACTACCACTAATTGACAGCCTAACAAGAGGTATTTTATAAAAGGTACAGAATATTAAAACAGCTGTTAATTAGTGAAGTGGAAGTTTTTGGAAGTTGCAAAATGAAATTTTAGAGGACGTCGTGAAGTTGGTATTTGTAGCACAATTTTATGAGGTAGACCAGAGTTCAATTATTGAAACACAACAAAAACATTCACGCTTGAGAAACTCATATAAATTTAATGTGACCTCACCGGAAATGTAAATATAACAAAATATGTTGTTTTGCAGTGCAAAATAAACATACTGAGGAGTTGTTGAAAATTAGGTTATTATATTAAGTAATAAAATAAATTTACCTGATGTTGGCGCCTACCATCATGTGCAAAATAGCCAAAAGTTCATCTCTTGAAATCATGTCATCGTTATCAAGGTCGTACATTTTAAATGCGACTGAAAATAAAGAATGTAAAAATGAACATTAAAAGGTATCAGTTGAGGTGCATCACTATTCTATGGTAATTTTTGAGAGATAAACTACTACTTTATATTATTTTGTGTGTATCGAAACTCTGCAGTGCAGAAAATCTCCCAGAAATCAACGCTTGCGGCAAAAAATAAAAAACTCGGAAACTGGGTGATATTATGTAATCTTAATTTACTTTAAAAATAAAAATAACATTGTTTTATTAATATTTTAGAAAAACACTACAGATACAAGACGCTTTCAAAAACAATAGAACACTCTTTTCTTTTTTACAGATAACATAATTTATAACATTGTTTTTTAACAGATAATAATTTTTTACAGACGCAAGCTTTCTCTTGTTTATAATGTTCCATTTATCAAATTTCAAACAATTAAAAAATAATAAAAGTAGGTACTTATCTACACTCTCGCTTCTAATCCATAGACGTACTATAAATATAGACTAGTCACTCAAAAACAAATCTGAGACATCTAGTCTCTGCTATCTTCTCTTACATACTAAATATATCAGTCAGAAAGAGAAAGAAATCATTTTCATAACCATGTGTAAAATAAATAGAACGAATGCATGTGAAACTGTAACGAACTGCGGTATTTACTTTTTGGTTTTTGCCTTAACAATTTAAAAAATCCAACTTGAAATATGTGTTTGTTGTGTTGATAGTTGTAATGCTTCATCACATAATAAAGAAGAGTATGTATATAACCTTTGATTGGTGAGTTTTATTCCAAATTTTAATTTTAGGACATTTACAATTTTATTTTATTTATTTCTTCGAAATCCAAAAGAGTGTACTTATTGGAAACGAATATTCTTATGCCACTGTTTTTTTTATAATATTCTTCACAGTGACCGTATGCAGTAGTTAATATCGCGCGGACATTTATTCATTTTGGACACTCCTAGACCAACTCCCGCAATTTGCGTCTATGTTTACAGTAATTCGTGTTATAGTTCTGTGTAGCAGATATTTTGGTTTGTAACTAGTCTATATTTAAAATACGTCTATGTTCTAAACTATCCGAAATTTAAAAAATGGAACATTTTAAATGTGCTGATTTTCCTTACATTTTATAACGTTCACTTTATGAAAGCCACTTGCATTAGTGTGAGCGATACTGTCTAGTATTGGTGATACCCTTTGTATCACATAAATTGTGTAGTGCTATTCTTCTTTTAAGGGGTTACGTGTAGTCAGGATTTTAAAAAAATGTTTTTTTTTTTGTATTTTCTTAAAGCAAAATGTTTCAAAAATATTGTGTGAAAATATCAACTCGATCCGGTTATTAGTTTTAAAGATATCCAACGATAACTGTAGGGCCCTCTGCTGCCGCCCGTACTGACACGCGAACGGTACTAGGGCCGGCCGGGCTGATAAACGGGACGACTGCTAGGGAACGCGGTTTTTGCCTGATTAATTCTAAGAATAATGTACAAAATTTCTTTTATACTTTTACTTTTAGACATAAGACTCATTAGGCTAACTGAGATTTGACTTAGTGTTAGTATTTCAGGGGCAGTGAAACCCAGCAGTCGATAGGTAGTTGTGCGTGTATTATAATCATTTTCAAAAATTTATAATGAGACGTCATGAAGGTATGCAAGGAATATTAATGATTGCCAATGCACAGGATTAAATTATGGACCTAATGCACACCGGTATGCTGAAAAACTCGATATAAAGCGCATAAAGATTGTTGACCAACATGCAAATCAGGTCACTCGAGAAGGCAAAATGAGACGTAGATAAAAAAAATCGACATCTTGGAGGCTTACACATCGGCAGAAGATATATTATATATACCAGAAATTCCTATAATCAACCAAAAATTTATTTAATTTGTCTTCATATTCCCTATTAAATTTCCCATTAACCAATATTTTTTTTTTTTAATTTTTGCACGTCTTTACTGTGTTTTCTGCTTGACCATTAGACGCTGGCGAATTAACTGGTGATGTCAAATGTTTAATTCCTAATTCCTGACAAAAATCTTGAAAATCTTTTGACATAAATGTCGTCCCGTTGTCCGTAATAATTGTTTGAACATTTCCAAATTGTGTAAATAATTTTTTTAATACTGCGATGGTGCATGTTGCATTTATATTTTTCATTTCTATACAATCTATCCTCTAAAAAATATTTGTTCCCTATTGGACCGAAAAAATCCTAATGTATTCTCGTCCACACTGTTTCTTGAACTTCCCAAGATGACAGCTCGGCTTTCGTGGGTAACACCGTATTTCTTGAACAAATAGCGCACGCCTCCACTAAATCCCGTATATCTTTATCAATCTGTGGCCAATATAAATATCCTCGTGCCAGCCCCTTTCTTTGTCTTAGCACAACCTAGATGTGAACGATGTAACATTTCTAACACATCTTTCCGTAAAATCCACGGTATAACTAACCTATGTTTCCAAAACAAACAATTTTCCACTATTCCTTAATCAAACCTTTTTGTCCAATATATCCATAATTCCTCGGCTTTACCCACCTTCCTTGGCCAATCCGTCGACATATATTGCATCACTTTGCTTAACAAACTGTCAGAATGCACATTTTCACTCACTGTTTCAATGTCTAACTGCGCGAGATCATTCTCTTTTAATAAACTAATATACGCGTCCAAAATGTCATTCTCTTTGTTATCCGCTTTATCTACTGGCACTCGCGATAAAAAATCCGAACAATTTTTACTTGATTTGACGTATTCTATGTTGTAATCAAAAGACGACAAAAATAAACCTTGTCTTTGTAATCTGTTTGCAGCTAAGGTTGGTATACCTGTCTTATCACCAAAAATCCTAATGAGTGGTTGACTGTCTATAGCCAATATAAATCTTCGACCAAAGAGATACTGATAAAAAAAATTTAAACCGAACGTTATGGCTAACGTTTCAAGGTCTATTATCGCATACTTTTTCTCGGCATCCGTCAACGTTCGACTTGCAAAAGCTATCGGTCTTTCTGTTCCGTTCGCAAACCTGTGTACCAACGTGGCCCCTAGCCCTTTCAGTGACGCGTCCGTAATTAACTTAAGTGGTAATTTTGGATCAAAATGTACTAAAACTGTATCTCCCGTTATTAGCATTTTATTTTTATCGATTGCTTTTTTACATTCATCATCGAAAACCCATTCCGTGCCCTGTTTTAATAATTTATAAACAGGGTGTAAAATCAATGCTAAATCTCCCAAAAAATTTCTATAATAATTTACTTATCCCAATAGGCTTCGTAACTCTCCAATATCTTTTGGGTACTCCGCATTACGAATAGCGTCTACCTTGCCTTGTAAAGGTCTAACTCCGGTTTTGTCAATCATATGACCCAAAAATTCTACACTTTCTTTGAAAAATTCACGTTTTTCCGCATTTACGGTCAGATTACATTCTTTCAGTCTATCCAGAACCGCTCGCACATTCCTTCCGTGCTCTTCCCAAGTCCTTCCCGAAAACAAAATATCATCTAAAAATACGACCGTCCCTTTTAAACCCTGTAAACATGAAGCCATTGCCTTAGCGAAAATTCCTGGGCTCGAAGCAATCCCGAATACTAATCGGTTGTATTGAAACAACCCCAGAGAAGTAGAAATAACCGTATACTTCTTGCTATCCTCCTCTAATTCCAATTGTGAGTAAGCACTTTTTAAATCTATCTTACTAAAGAATTGTCTCCCGCTAATTTCTGCAATAACCTCCTCGAACCGCGGTAAAGGATACCTATCTATAATCAATTGATGATTTAAGGTTGCTTTATAATCTCCACAAATTCTAATTTCGCCGGATTTCTTTAAAACTGGAATAATAGGTGATGCCATGGTGCTTGCCGTAATCCCTTGTAACACACCTTCATCCACCAATCTTCTTAATTCCGCTTCTACTTTATCCCGAATTGCAAATGGCACGACTCTCGCGTTACAAAACTTTGGAAAAAAATCCTTATTTACTGTTAAACTTACTTTAAATTTATTAAACCTCCCCAATGTAATAAAAAAAAACTGCGGGATAATCCTTTTTAATGTTTTCAACAAAACGCGATTGTACATCCAAATCGATAACTTCCCTGGTCTCTAAAGTGTTAACTCCCGATAATAAAATTCCGAACCTACCTAAGAAATCTCTACCTACTAATGGCAATATTCCGTTGTCTATTACAACAAAATCTACTGGTAAAATTTTATTATTATATGTAACATTTGTTTTTGTTTCATTAAATTTAGATAAACCACTAAGAAGCACTGATGGACACCGCGAGGCACTATTTGCAAAACGGGGGTCAAGAATCGAGATTCTATCGTGGTCCAGTATTAATAATTTTATTTGAAATTTTCGGTTTAGTTACTCAAAATATAGTGTAAAACGATGGTATTATGTATTGAATCAAAACAACCGTTCAAAAATTTTTTTTGAAAATGGCTATTTTTTTGCGCCTCTGACTACACGTAACCCCTTAAAGCTCACGCTGGCAATCACGGGGAGCGTTTGTTTCTCTGTTCAATATTTTTTATTTAAAAATATGGTGACTGCAAGATCATGATACGGTGATCACAGACTTTAATCAATTTAATATAAATTTAGATGAAAATTCGGAGTCCTATACAGACAACAATAGTTTATCTTATTGATTAAAATTATTTATAAGATATTGAAATCATTTATCCACAATTACACCTGCTTATTTGTTATTTATTTTAAACCAGCTAGAACCCATAAAAAATGATGTACTTTTATTATATATCTCGGCCACCAGTTAAGGCTGGGAGAGCAGTACTATTTAGAGTAGCATCTTGATAACATTAGTGATGGACATTATTAAAAAGAGAATTATGTTTTTTTTGCTTTTATGATAATATGGAAAGGTAAAAAACCTTTCTTTATGTTTAAGGAACCAAAGAAATCCAGCTGAAATGTGAAGTTTTATGGGTTCATTGATAGGTATTTTTTGACTATGAGTACTGTTCTAATTGGTTCCTTTATCTAGCGAGGACTCCCGACAAAAACTAAGAGAAGATTTCATTGAAGAGTATTGAGTGGTTTTTGAAGTATGGTGAGTTTATAAATATTTTTATTCCTCATACTTTAGAGTTAGCTCACAAAAGTACCTGACAGGAAAGTGTTAACAATATAATAAAACCCTGTTAAAAAATACAAACCCCGATATTTCGAAATTCGCAATAATGCGAAATTTTTAAAACCCACAAGTCCCAAAAGTTAATTTTTTAGTAGATTAACCCCGATAAATCGAAAACCCCAGTAATTCGTAATTCAAAATATTTTTTAGCCCCTTGTGACATAAATCAATACGTTTTAGTTCACATCATTTAAAAATTGAAAAAATATGTCGATTTTTTTCACAAGTACATACATATGTATATCAATATCAGGTACTTTAGTAATAAAAATTTTGCGATCTGCTTTTTTGAAAAGATTTCTTAAAATATGAAAAATACACAACTTTTTCATAAAATTAGTGGATTTTTTGATGAGTTTTACGATTTTCGGTGAATTTCGCAATTGCATTAAGATTTTTTTTTACCTTGAATTTCAAATTAACCAGGTTCCGCATAATAATACGAAATGTTTTTTTTGGGTCCCTTGAATTTCGAATTAACGAGGTTTTACTGGATAATATAAAAAATAAAGCATATCAAAAATATAAATCAATACATTATATTCTAATACGATTAACATTTAATATAATTTATTATTAACATTTAATACTGAATTGATAGCTGGAATAAGCTCCTAAGAAACGTCATTGAAGCAACCACAGTGGACACCTTCAAAAAAAGACTACACAAATTTTTATTAACGGATCAGTGATTATATTTATATATATATTCTTTTTATCTTTTATTTTTCTTCTGTTATAGTAATCTCCATTTTTTTCCTCTTTTCTCGGTTTTTTTCTTTCTAGTATGTACTGTTCAATTGATATTTAAATGACATTGTAGAAAACCTGGGGTATATCAGCCCATAAGCTGCTCACCAACAAATAAATAAATAAGCAAATTCACATTTTTTTTGTTGATATTTTTCATAATTGCTCAATAAGTCAAACGTGTGGTAGAGTTTCTAAGGATTTCCAAAATGAAAGCTAATAATTATGTACATATGTACTTTGTAACAATTCAACATCACAGTCTAAAAGAGATCTAGTCAAGATCGCTGAAGAGATGTGAAAGCTACTCAGCAGCTCTAAAATCTTAGATGTGACATATTTATTGATTCCGTTACCAGTAACGGTGAAAAACAAACAGTAAAGGTGACACGAGTCGGTAAAATAAAAATATCATATAAAAATGTTACAACATTTTCTGACACACTTTTTCGTCGCATATTTTACTGATTACCCTCTGAATAAACACGAAAAACTTTTGAAAGACTTTTTATATTTCAAAAGAGAAGGGCAATGAATGATTGTTCGTGTTTGTATCACAAAATTGAGAGTGTTTTTCTTAATATTACTTACATTTCAATTTCTCCTCTCGGCTGTTGAGTTTATTATCCTTGTGTTTTTTGATCGGTCTGAAGTGAGCCAACACCTGCATAAACTGCAGAAAATTGACCCTGTCATCATGGCTGCTGGCAAAGAAGGCGTGCACAATACGGTCGCCGAGGGGATTGATGGCAAGCTCGGGAATCCTCAAGAAGTCTTCTCGGGAGAGGGTCCCACAGTCTCCGCGATCAAGAGAAGTGAATCGAGAGTATAAACGCTCAATCTGGTTTGGTGTGACTAAAATATTTAAGACTCGAGTTATAAGGTTGATTTTTTAAATTTATATAAAACACAATCGATCAAGATATTAAATTGCGATTTAAATCATCAAGATTTCAAAAGTGATTCATATTAATTTATACAATTTTTCGGAGTTTATCTTAGTAAATGTATTTTTTATTTCTACATGTTTTGTAGTGTTGCAACATATACTACTTTCACGAATACGAATATGAATATCAAGCATAATATTCGGCGAATACGAACACAAATAATTCAACAAGGTAATAAATAATACATCACTGTTCTTTTGTATTAAGAGATTTAATAATTAAAATTTACCACCGAAAATTTTTGTTCAAAAAGCACAACATTTCTTTTATCCGTTTGAACATTCCCAGCGGTCAAAAATAAATATCACTTTTTTCACGCTTACGAGAGGTCATGTTGTTAGATTTAATTTGAAATAATTTTATATGAATTAACACTTTTACACACAACGGAAATAAAATGGAACGAACAATATGTATTACAAAACAAAAACTACATGAAATGAGCAACTAACCTTATTACTAACCCAACGAAACTAGATGAAAGAACTCATGTTATGCTGTGAAACAAGTAGCAATTGACAACTTGAGAACTCAACAAATCCATTCATTCAATGTTAGGGGAATCCTGGATAATAGAGTGCGTAGGTGTGTTTGTATACGGTGCACAGCCAAACCAAACTTGCGTTCAGTTATAAATAGTCTGTTTTTAATATTTATGATGGTATTCGGTGAATACAAATGTTTGGTAAATATCTACTATTCGGCGAAAACGAATATTCGTATTTGTTGCATCACTAATGTTTTATCAATACAATAATTTCGACCTATTTTGAATAACATACTCATTAGCTTTACTTCTTGTTAGTGGTGGTGAATTTTTATTTTGTCCTTTTTAAAATTAAAATAAATGAAATAGATTTTTTTATAAAGGATCAATCTTTCTTTAACTTCTTGAGGGCCAAAAAAACATAGAGAAACATAAATCACAAACGCCAGAGATTATCTGAATTTTTTGTGATTTTTCTTTTTACAAAAAAACCATGAAAACATGCGTATATTAAAAAAATAAACACACATTCATATTATTTTATCCTAATTTTCGTAATGCAATGATTTTTTTATCATTTTAAAAAAAAAAATTTTTTCAATTCCAATAATGTTGCCAGCGCAACATTATACGAAAAATAATAATTTATTTTTATTTGTTTATTAGAGACAACACTACTATTTTTATTTGATGCCCACCTAATAATCTTCTTTTGTGTGGTATATTTTGTTGCACGGCACGGCACACAACGGAACATCGCACTCATAAAACATAAATATGATACACTTTCACACACACACATATTTCAAATAAACGCAACATAATTACGTGTATTTTTGTTAATAAATACCTGTTAGTATTCAATTGAATCATAAACCAATAAAAATTGACAAATATCCCAAAACATATCGTATATATTTGTGTATACGTGTACAAATAAATCGAAAATCGAAAAAAATAAATCGTATTTCCCGTGCACATTGTGCGTGACCTTGTATGACGGAATATTTGAATTTCGATTGCACAACACGCGTGCTGGGCGACATCTACAACTATCCTATACGATTTTGACGTCAGAAAAACTTCTGTTTTGATTGTTGATTTAAAATATAATCTGTAATGTTTTTGAGTTGAAAATGGAACGACAGGTCACCACGGGATTTCTCTACTGGGAAAAAATCACGTTTTTCAAATTCGATGCGCGGCCGTCGAGAAATAATTAATTTTGTGCCTGTCGCATATATTCGACGTGACACTCTGGACCCAGTCATTCTCTGTCGCACAGGTCTGACGTGGCCCCACGCTCATTAATTGTGTATCATTTTTGAATCTAAAAAACAACAATAACAATTGATGGACTCCAATAAGGGTATTGTGATGTAAGATAGAGTTAGGCACCTGCAGAATAACTCTCAGAAGATAGAAAAATATGTTTTAGAGTTTTTAAACAATCCTCTATGCATCTATATGACTGTTATCTCATCAGTAGTCTATATGTATTATCAAAAAGTATAATTATTTTCAAACCAAAATATCATAATTTACATTGCGAATGAATTTTAGGTCATCTAGCTATCGAGCCACTGTCACACAGAGGTCAATAAAAGCAGTACAATTCCATTTCGTCGTACAGGCTGTATGAGATCAAGGTCTTATCGCTATTATCAAAAGATTAGATAAATTTTACTTACAGCCAGTTTCATCCTGAATCTGCGCAATTTCTTCTTCCCGAAGAAGAAGCGACGATTTATTTCCCATTATCCTTAAAAAGTGAGAAGTTTAAAAAAGATTAAACCCAACAATCGGTCACGAGAACTTGAGACTTGAGATGTCATCTGATGTCATCCGTAGACAACTATAAATGATAATAGACAACTGTCAGTGTCAAAAAATGCGCTTGTTGCCATAAGAGCATAAATTAAACATTTTTAAATCACCTACCGGAGCAGCATGTACCTACATGGAAACAAAATGTGAAACACGTAGACATACGTGAAACGCATAGATAACATAATAATGTGAAACATGAATAATCGGAATAATCCCCAACAAAAAGAATATGTTATATATAAATAATAATAATTTAGAATTAATTAACCGACAGCTGATCTCATTCCGTTTTCAAAATTTGTATAATTTCGAAATTGTTATTAAATGAAAAAATTGACTTTATGCTTTTTTTAATAATATAACCTAAATTAGATTTTTTGTAAATATTTCAGTTTAATTAGAATTAAAACTTATAAGTGCGTCCATTACTACCATCTCATATGTTATTGGTTTTAATTGTTAAACACATTATATAATTCTCTGTACGTCACTAACGATACCGGGTGGCTCGAATATTAATGTGGTAAAAGAAGCAAAAGGCATAATTTTCTGTTTAATAATGTCCTAATAATCACTAACGTTATCAAGAAGTTTCACTACTCTAGATAGCATTTCTCTCATTCTCACAGCCTTAACTGACGGCCGAAATATTAAAAAAATATATATAAATACAGTCATTATTGACGGGTTACAGCTAGTTTATTACCAATTTTTTTGTCACATCCGTGAATTCATAACTTGAAATGTTTCATCAAACCGATTTTTGTGAATATTTTATTAATTCAAACCTTGAAGTGACTAAACTGAATTGTTTTAATAGAAGCAGCAAAAATATGAAAATTACATGAAGGTCTAATGGTTATAATATATGTTTAATCAAATTTATTAAAATGACACAGTACTTGTTTTCATTCTTCATAAACATTGTGTTACTTAAATTTGTTCTGCAAAGTACCTACCACATAATAGTTTGCCTTTATTTATTTAAAATTAATAATTTTATTTATATAATGGTTAAAGTCATCATAATTCATAATTAATAACTTTTGATATTATGAAATGATAACTAAACATTTGGATTATTATGACCGTTGCTAAGATATGCAATAATAAACAGTGTCAGCATTATGAAATTTGACTAATGAGAAATTATAAAATGTATAAAGTACAACCAAAATAGTCTCAATTATTTTATAATCACTTAAGTAAAGGCTATACTATCTGTAATTATGTCATTAACAAATATAGATGAAGCTCCTGAATATTTTAAAACCAGTGACAGTGTCCAAAATTTTCATACCTCCAGTAAGGTTGATGTTCCCATCGAAGACACAAAACACTTACAAGATTTGTTCGTAAAACCGCGCATTTATGGAGTTAGAGACAATGCTGATCCTCTAAATATTGACACATTGAACAATGTGATATATGAACTTGGAATAATACCGCTCTGTTGGCCTATTATAACTGATCCACATTTTGAGAATAGGAGCTGTTTACCAGAATCGTACTACAAAAATAATGACAAAGAAAGAATTTTGTTGGCGTTTACTGAAAACTTTAGGCAGCAATTTATATGGAAATATCCTAAACGGAGACCACTTCTATTTGAGGCCCCAAACGACTGTGGATTGCAGGTAAACATTTTATCACACACAATGGTTGCTAATGCTTAACTTGTTTAATGTGAAAATTTTATGCAATTGAAATACACAAACTGTTAATTCGACTTTATTTTAATCTGCTGCTATAAAGCACCAAACTTAAGCTTCCTTGACTTGATTAACGATCGGATAAATATTATTTATTGGATGTTCATTTTCAAAATAGGTCAAAACATAAAGAAAATTACTGATAGTCCCCTGTGAAATAATGAAATTCAAAAAAAATTGCATAATAAATTATGAACAAATTCTAACAATCTATACCTATAAAACTCAATGTCTGTCTGTTCTCTTTACAAATCCACACCGTTGTCCGATTCGATTCAAGTTTTGCATACTTATGCTTTAGGACCCAGCGGGTAACATAGGCTACATTTCTCCCCTATTCTCATACCCCTTCCCCTCCCCCTGACATATTTTCGATGCAAATCTGTACCGTTTGACCGATCGGACTCAAAATTTGGAAACTTATTCTTTAGTACTCGGCGGGTAACATAGGCAACATTTCTCCCATGTTCTCATACCCCTTCCCCTTCCCCTGACATATTTTCGATGCCACTCTGAACCATTTGACCGATCGGACTCAAAATTTGGAAACTTATTGTATAGGACTCGGCGGGTAACATGTGCGACATTTCCCCCCAATTTTTTTAACCCTTCCCCTCCCCTGATATATTTTTGATGCAAATCTGTACCGTTTGACTGATCGGACACAACATTTGGAGACTTATTCTTTAGGACCTAGCGGGTAATATATGCGACATTTCCCCAATTATTTTACCCCTTCCCTTCCCCCTGATATATTTTCAATGCAAATCTGAACCGTTCGAATCGAAACTTGGTTTACCCTCACAAATTTATTTTAAACTTAATCCTTAACCCGTGCAACGCCGGGTAAGGACAGCTAGTGTATAATAAATTGCAAAAAAACTAAAACTACTTTTTCTCCCAAATGTTCACGATTTTTGTTGAAAATGGCACTTAGGCCATCCTAAGTGCCATTTTCAACAAGGATCTATATTCCGTAATCGTGGAGGTATTTTCTATACACTATGATGCCAAAACGTTCTAAAATTTTGATCCTTACTCTTTTCACTATGTCTTAAAGCTGAGTATATCTTAAAGGTTATGTTTATTTAAAGTATATTTTTATTTGTAATAAGTATTATACGCATTCCTACCATTTTCGAAGTGCACCAAATAGGTCATGAATCCTTGATCTTGGCCCTCAGTTTAACATTTACATGCGTATATATGAACTTTTTAACCCTTTTAATATATTTTCTCTGCAATATTACTCGGAAAACCTTGAATTTGGAATAAATGGGGTTCTGCATAATTCGGAATGTTTCTTTTGGGTTCCTTTAATTTCGAATTAACAAAGTTTTACTGTACTTTAATATATATATATTCTGCCTGATAAATATTTAATTTTGCTACTTTTACTAAAGTATATGTTTACATAATGCTTAGCCTTGATATGCAACTGCCTGGTAAATTGTTCCACATTGTCCATCGTTTGGTCCATTTAACAACTTGAAAAATTCATCAAAACATCTGTATTGCTTCATGTAAAATCAAAAAAGACAAAATCATGCAGCGTTTTGTCATGACAGAATTTCTACATTAACCAATTTTCTATTGTAAATGATTTATTGTGAAATGCTTTACACTGTAAGTATATACATATTTTTAAATCACCATCAGATTCCATAAATCTGGTTCTCTCGCACTTCATCCATGCTCATAAATGCGTGTGGATGCTGCAGCTGCTCACCCACTCTGCAAGCTCAAAATATTTTTGATAAAACACTAAGTTTTATTGCAGAAATTAAATATCTTGTATTTAATTAAATGAAATTAAAATATTGACTCGAAAAGGTTTATTGAAAATAATATTTTAATAAATTAATATTTTTGATAGCAATACGTAAGTGTTATTTATTTATAATTTTTTATACACATTATACGCAAGTCTCATCTCATCTCGTCTTCTTCCCCTTGTCCTATTCAGGTCGGGGACCCATTGCATCGACAAGATGCCTCCATTCGTCCCTGTCTTGCGCCAATTGTGCGGCCTCTGTCCATTGTAGTCCCATCCTTTCCTCACACAGTTTCTGGAGTTGCCTCGCCCAACTGTGTCTGGGGCGGCCTACTGGACGTCTTCCCTCAGGAATCGCACTCAGTATTTTCCTAGGAATTCGGTCATCAGACATTCTTAGTACATGCCCAAGCCATCTCAGTTCTTATTTTTCTATGAAGAGGGGCAGTGGTTCAGTGTTTAGATCGTCTCGGATCGTCGAGTTTCTTATTCAATCCCATTTCATAGCCCCTGCCACTCCTCTCAAGTACTTCATTTCAGCCGCTTGGAATCTAGAGCGTGTTAATTCATTTAGCCTCCATATCTGGTGACCGTACGTAAGCGTCGGGCAGTATACCGTTTTGAACACTGCCATCTTTGTCTCGATACTAACTTAGCTTTCCTTATCACTGAGCTGTTGTTGTTTGTTGTAGCCGGGCCACGTGATCGAGGATCCCCTCGCCATTCTGACTTAGTTGTTGCTGCGTCTCTCATGAGCTTTGCGATGGAAAAATAGCCCTACTTGAGAGGCGCACTCCCGCATATTTCACATGGGAAGGGGTCAGGTTGCAGTGGTCGGTCCCGTTGACACATGGTTACGGCGCGCTGCTCATTTTTTAATCGGCTGGCTGACGCAAGACTATCAGCCTAAGAGCAAACTCTCCTCCAGCTCACAAGATCTAGTGCCAGCTGCTCCCAGTTCTCAGGTGCTCCACATAGGCTCAGCCATTCTCGAAGACAATCTTTATACCTTTTCTTCTATCCTCCGGCCTTTCGCCTGCCCACTATCTCCCCATATAAGACCCACTATCACTGAGCTAGTAGAGAGGACGCAACACACCGCTTGCCGCACCTATTCTTCGATCTATTTCTCCATCTTGCCGTCCATCGCTGGAGAATTCGACCCCGAGTTATTTGAATCTGTCAACCTGTTTCAGTTGTGTCTCAGTAGCGTGTATTTACACTGAGTTTGGCCCCTTCCTAAAGCCATCACTTCTGTTTTTGAGGTACTCATCTTCATTCCCGCCGCTGTTCATTCATCGTTGAAGCGATTTTCATTCCACTCTTGTAATCCCTCCTGTGATGTCATTAATCTCGCAATGTCGTCAGCAAATAGTAAGGAGCTGATTTCAGTATTGCCTGCCAGTGCTGCATCCGGTATTTCAGCTGATTCAGTCGATGAATATTGTGAAGAGGATTGGTGACATAGGGCACCCTTGATTGAGGCCAATTTCCACTTCAAATCCTTCCGAAACTTTACCTTTTACATGGACCCTACTACTACTTTTTTCATATAGAGATGCTATACCTTTTAGCAAGTTGCCTTCAACTCCGTATTCTATATGCAAATCACAGGGTAATTGATGTGATTAGATGACTAAGTTTGCATAAAATTGATAAATGATTCTTGTCTTTTCATATAGAGATGCTATACCTTTTAGCAAGTTGCCTTCAACTCCGTATTCTATATGCAAGTCACAGGATAATTGATTTGATTAGATGACTAGGTTTGCATAAAATTGATAAACGGTTCTTGTCAGTGTCATGTGTGTTATGCGTAGAGAAAGTTTCATTACATTGCATTGAAATATCAAGAATTCCACTGTTCCATTTTGTTTCACAAAACTGTCATTATTATGTAAATTTTTAATACTCATTAATTTTTAAATTTTTAACCCATACCAAACCACATTTATTGTGGAAATTAAAGTGACCAATTTCAATGTACCTTCAGTTTTATAGAATTTTTACAGAAGATGGTTTGCACAACCCTACGCCCTACTTGGTTACTTTATCCAGAGATGCACACGTGGGAAGGTTGTGCGTCTTTCGTTTCAGACTATTTAGACTATGAGCCTCTTAGGAAACCTGTTCTTTTGGTAAGTTTTGTTCACACATATTTTTTATTATTCCAATTATTATTACGCTAGAGGCGTGCATAAAATTAACCTTTTAACACTCTTGACAAAGACGAAGACAAAAAACATATGGCCGTTTATCAAAATTATCTGAAAAACTTTTAAAAAAGAAAATAATAGTAAAATTAATACAAATAACAATGTAATAAGGTTAAGCATTGAGGAAAAAATAATAAAAGTTGCATCTTTTGTAATTATTATATTATATTAGAAAAATAATAAGGTACCATAGATTTGAGTCATTTAGATACATAAGCTTCTATCATTCATACTTTTTTTACTAACATGAGATCACAATTCTATAAAATACTTAAATGGTAATCCATTATTTTGGCATCTTTCATTTTAAAATGCAGTGAGAGGAACAAGTAATGCTTAAATTTTAAAGAAATATTAAAATGAATCCTTAATTTAACAATTCACAATAATAATATCATGTTTAAATTTGCTTCTTTGGAAGGATTTATTGAAATACAATTACAACATAATAATTAAACATAAGTATGTAGGTATATAGACAACATAAAATTTTGTTTGAATAATTTAAATTAACACTTGTTTATTAGTTAAAATAAAAATTATTTAAGTTTGAATTTTTGATAATAAGAAATGTATTGGTGTTATATATTGGTTAAATGACAATAATCAAATTTATATTGGAATGTTTTATCTGGAAGTAGTATACACAGCGTGATGATACGTATACATGTATATATAGTTTGTAAAAATACAATTTTCATATTATTCAATCATAATTCTTCTTCTTGCGGTCCAACAAGTCAGTCAGGTTTATATAATCCGCACAAATTTTAAAATACTTATGGCCGTGGAAGAAGTTAGTGCACAAAATGAATCGGGATGTCGCATTATTAGGGATATTAATTTTCATTATGAAATAAGTAAAATCCTCAAATATGTAAAAAAAAATTGTCTAACCATACTTATGGTTAGTCATCTATAGAAATGTCTTTAACCTTAAACCTATAAACTCTTAAACAATAACTGTCATCTTGAAATCACAATATCAGTTCTCTATAATAATTATAATTGGTACAACTTAAGCAGGAAAAGAAATTATAAAGATTTTTTTTTTTCAATTAAATAAGTTCACAGTCTGTAAAAGAAACATGTATTTTAATGTACTGATGACATCTTGAAATGAAATAACTGCTCATATCTGGTTCGTTTAAAAGCTATTTTAAGTGGTTATGAGAAAATTACTTACTACACAATAAGATCATACGTTATGTTAAAATTTTGACTGTACATTTTATTACATAAAAAACAATTAATGACACTATTATCTGAGAATATTCCGTCTAAATCTATACAAATTTTAACATTAATATTTACTAGATTTGTACTCCTTTACGCATAACATTTGTGCGTAAAAAGAATGTTTATTTTCATTATAAATCGTTATAATATAAATTTACATTAAGTAAAACAGTAGGATCTATATTACACAATATTATTAAACCCTGATAAATTAAAATAATTGTAATATGTTGCCTTGCAAATGTGGAAAGCGAAATGAGATTATCGAAGGGATAAAAATTTGGCCTGGTATGTTTTCCTCTCTAAATATCGGGAATATTCACCTAGTTAAATAATATATACATAGGTATATATAATTTTGACAGCCCCTTTCAAAAAATTTATTAATAAGATACTTATCACATTTTCAGGGCAGAAGCTCTTTTGTAAAACTAAAATTAAATCTAAGCTATATTTGAAATATGGTTAAATATTATGGCAGCCATCAAAGCAACTAAAACAATCTCTTTCAGAATCATAAAAAATCTATTGATTGTAATATTTTGGTAACTGGTAGTATGAATTGATCTTTAGAATAATGATAATTTAATTACATATTTATACTTTTGTTTGTTTCACTTCTGAATTATTAGGGGTCTATTTCTTTGATGAATATTCACCTGTTAATATTTGTGTACTTATAAAGTGATCGAATCGGTGGGACTAAAATAGTTTTAATTGTCATGGTTCAACCTTAATGATTAGAAAAAATATACAACAATGAACATTACACTGATGACTATAACCCCAAAAAGTATTGAGCAAAAACAAACTAAGTAAGGGCCCATATTTTAGATATAACGTAAATTATTATATCTATCTAAAAATGTCAACAATTGACTTTCCCTGTAATGTTATCTTTGTATAGTTAAAATTTGGTAACATTATTTTACAGAAAACAATCTTATTTCCTCCGACTTACTCTATCTTTCAGATTACCATTCTGGTTCCTTCTCTCAGCATTAGCTTTGATATTATTCAGTAATCCTTTCAGTTGATGAACTTGCATCCTCGTAACACTGGGTTCTTGACAAGCTTCTAACCACTTAAGGAACTTTTCACCATGTTCGAGGGCTTCATTCACTTCACCACCAAACTCATTTTCAGTATTTGAGTCTTTTTCCGTGTCCTCCATTTCGGGGGATTGTTTGGGCGAAACATCATTGTTGTTGTTATTAAAAAGCAGGTTATCTAAAACAGCTCTAACCTTTGTGTTATTTTTACCAGGCTCTCTCTCTGCCTGATCTTTTATCGGCGGTGTTGTGCACGTTTCTGGGGGGGTTTCTTCAATTTTCTTATCAACTTTCAAAGCGGTGCTTGCTTCTTCTTGAGGAACAAGAGATTCCATTTTTTCTTTTGTTAAATGTGAATACAATATGTTTTCGTAGGATTCTGCTTTAAGTGGTGCGCTGACTTCAGTAGAGTGTTTGCCATCTGGCAGTCCCAGATTACCAGTAAATTGTTTATAATATTGCCAAAACCAGGAGTTCTTGTTCAAAGAATCCAAAGGTGGTATGACAGGGGGTAGAGTACTGATAGGCTTGGAGGTGTGGGTGGAGGGATATTGATCTTTGTTGCTCCTGCTGGAAGGGATTGTGTGTTGCATGTTAAGAGGGTTAGGAGTCGAGGAATTGCTGGCCATATTGAGCATTGATTGCTGTTTTTTGAACCAGTACCACAATGAATCATCCATGGGAATGTCCTTATAAGAACTATGACTTGACCTGGAAGACCTACTTTTCTCACCATAAGGATCAGAGTGGTGATGTGATTTACTGGACTTATGTTTCTCACCAGAGGTCATCCCGGTCGCTGCGGAATTGTGACTGGGTTTCGGTGAACGAATTGACCGTAAAGCTTTAGAATTTGTGCTAATACTGTTAGTTAGAGCACTAAGACTGGGATTCAATTGAGCAATCAAACTAAGATTAGACGCTATCTCATTAAAGCTTAATCCTAAATGATTTTGACTGAGGCCTGACAATCCAGAGAGATGGTTTAGTCCGGAGAGTGGACTTATTGCACTCATAGACATATTGACACCTGCATCCATTTTTTGTTTACTTTCTTTGGACATTGTACTATTAATAAGGTCGTTATTATATTTGTTAAGGTCAGACATATTCTTCGAAAGTTCCAAGGTTGACCTTGTATACGAAGAAAAATCTGCATGCACCATGTCTGCAGGTTTGATATCAGCATCATCTTTCTTTACTCTGGAAAGATCCAAGCCATTTTCTTCCGTAGTAGGTTGCATGGTGAGGTCTGTGCTTGCATCCGGGTACTGAATCGTCCCCATGTTAGCATTATGCGAGTAATTTAAAATGTCATACTTGGCTCGCTTTTCTGGAACCATGTTTTCCGTCATCCCATCGGAGGATTTGTCAGTATCTGGGGTGGAATGTCTAGACGACATGTATCTTAGTTTGTCTTCATTCTTACACCAGCCTCTTAGAGTTGACTCAGGCACACCAATATCTCGAGCAACCGAGGCCTTGGATTCTCCATCATTTACACGTTGGATCGCATCTATTTTGTCACTGGCACTGAGCGCCCGCAGAGGTCGTTTTCCTTTGCTAGTGGTACCCAGCGTGCAGGAGCCATCTCTGTAAAGCAAAATATAACATGTTATTTGTAATTTGAATAAATGTAGATAATATAGTACTTGAATAGTACATTCAGGAACACGCCCTAGGGCCAGTTGAGTGGCGATTCCAGCAAAAAAAATTATGTTAAAAATGTAAATATTATATGATAAATGGATTAAATGTAGACTGTTTTACTTGAAAAAATAATAAATCTCTGAAATAAAGCATTAATGTGTATTTTAGAACATAAATGAATATAAAACCTTAACTTATTTTCGGGAAAACACAGTATATAGGTGTATATTTTTTCGAGATATAGATTTTTCTGTGTATTTTTCTAAAAGTTGGTCATTTGATCAGTAGTAATGGTGTAATTGTGATTACCCGTAATTCGCTAATGCGGACAATCTCTGGTACTTATATTATAAGCTGTTTCGAGCTTTTAAATTACAGATACATTTAATGCCAATAACACAATTACAGTTTATCGTGAAAATAGTATCAAAACATATGCAAAAGAAATGGCAATAAGTTGAAGGAAATACGGAGAATGGCAATAAAATAAATTGTGTGATAGTCCTGGAGAAAAGAGCATTGCAATACGCAATGGCGGATGAGGTTACTTTCTAGGATTTTTAGACCATATCATATAAAAGCAAAGGCAGCAATACCCAGAATTAAAAACATTAAGAATGTTCTTAGGTTTTCACAGTAACTCAGAATCTTCTGGTTTGTGTCTTCTTCATTATGCCATGTTTTTACGACCTTTCTGGCCGACTTTTCGGATCCCATCAACACATAAGCCCTGATGATGCAAGGCGGATGTGAAAAGTCAGTCAGAAAGGTTGTAAAAATATGGCATAATACTTCAGAAGACACAAACCAGAAGATTAAAAAAAATTGTTTTGAATGCAATCCTGGAGGATTACTAATTTAGAATGTACTGAATTCGAGATTTCATAAGAAATGTAGCTCTAGCCCTTACAAAATCATGTTTCCAAATCACTCTTAAAAGCAAAGACAACTGTATCATAGTAGCGTAAAAAGCAAAGGCAACAATATTCACTTTAACCAAGGATATATAAAGTGAGAGTTGATGTCGATTTTAGACTGAAACAATTATGTTAATATCAAAAGCAGCAATGTCCACTATTTGGTGGCAGACAGTAATATCAATTTTAAAGGAAAATAATACACATATATAAAAGGAAAACTGAGGAGGCAATTGTTTTAAAAAACTTATTTCCAATAAGATAAGATGTACATAGAGGCCATTCAAGTATTACATAAGAAGAATTTTAGTAATTTTTAACCCCCCTCCCCTCCCCCTTGTTGGCAAAAGTAAGCAAAGCTCTTACTCCCCCCTCCTATGCTTACATAACCATTGGTATATATTTTATACAGTATATATTATAATTTCCCTACTTCAGTTTTTTCTAGCGTAACCATAAAACATAGCGTGAAAGCAAGTAAGCAATATTAATTATTTTGGGGAATCCCTGAACATGCTTTTCACTTCCGAGCATAGACAATTAGGGTTGCCATATGTGTTCAAAACAGAATCTACTAAATTTTGCTGAAAAATCAGAAAAAGTAAATAAATATTGCTGACGTAATCACCTCTCGCCCCCCATGTCATCAAAAATAAGCAAAGCTAGGACCCCCACCCCCCTTTGCTGCTTACGTAATACTTGAATGGCCCCTTAGGTTTCATAGATTCCAGAGAAATTTCCTTGAGTAGCGACAGGTTTTTTGTTTATTTATCTTAGAAACATCTCAAAGGGATATTGTTGCCTTTGCTTTTATACCCCACATATTAGGTAGATAATTTATATAATTGTTTAATCCCATGATTGGCCGCATTCTGAACTAAGCAATATTGCTATTTCTGTATCTTGACAGCTACATTGTAATTCTGCCAATTTTGACGTTTTAAGTTTGACGGATTTGAAATTAATGAATTCAATCAATCAGGAAGCTCTAAAACGTAAACAAAAGTTATTCACAATTTGATTTGATTTATTTTATTCATCAGATTACATTTATAATTACAATTATACTATTGCAATTTTACAGTTACAATTAAATAATAATAAATTATCATACAATAAAATATGTAGCTGCCCAACTAGGCAGGCCTGTTTTAGAGCATGTTACATATTTAATTTTACAATACAAAGTTTAATGATTTAATTATTATGAATTTAATTAATTAATATATTTAATTGCTTGAATTCATTAATTTTAAACCTCTCAAACTTAAAACGTCAAAAATGACGGCAATACAATGTTATACAAGAATTGTCAAGATACAGGAATAGCAATATTGCTTAGTTCAGAATATGGCCATATATATATATTTTTATTCCGCTTTTTTTTAAATACTTCTTCATCTAAAATGCAGTAAAAACATATTTCATGGAAAAATCTAGAGTTTGCACTAAAGTTAATTCCTGGGTACATGCGGCTAATTTATGTAGGTACATATACCGCATTGCCGTTTTTTTTTTGCTCAGGTAAAGATTGGGATTGGTTGAGGAGTCGGGGGTGATGGGGGGGGAGCGCGGTGACCGATTCCACCTCATCTCGCGGCGCCAGCAGGCCGATAACTCGTGACGCCAAGATTTCACGGTCTGCGGGGCGCTTCGTGCGGGCGCGTCATCTGCCGGTGCGGCTCGCAACGCCGCCAGCCGCGGGTCGAGCGGCGGCGAGGATAGGGAAAACTATCGCCCGAACGGGGGGCACAACATAACCCCGAAATCTTATATTTATAACTATTTAATAATTCAATACAATTAATAAAAAGTGCCTTGTTTTCACCACATGCATATTGAAAATATCAAACATGTTTCAGAATCGATGGTCCTGTCGTATTGCTATTTTCGAAGAAGTTATTTAATAATATTATATTAAAGAAAACACATTATTATTGTGAAGTTGCAATTTAACATTTTTTATTAATCAATTAGAAAAGACATACAGAAAAATCAAATTAACGAAAAAATATCGCCCTCTAGTGGTAGATTCACAAAGGTATTTGTGACTATTGCGTTATAAAAAGCGGATTGCTTTAAAAATTGAATAAAGAATGTCAATGTATAATTATACATATAATTAAAAAGAGATAATTATATCTATAATTAAAAAGATTAATCTATAATTAAAAAGAGATTACATAGAGGGTCGAAAATTTTTCGTTAACTTACCAGACTGCCGTGGCGAAATTGTATAACGCGCCATCTCCAGATAGAATGAGTTCCGTTGGTTCGAATCCCGGTTCCAGTTAAAATATTTTTTCGTTAATTCGATTATTCTGTATATTGTCTTTTCTAATTGATTAATAAAAAATTGTTTATTTAATAATTATTAATGATATTAAGCTCGTATTCTTTGTAATCCTCATAAATTCCAAATAATACAACGCTCAAAGAAAATAAAATGATGTGTAGTAAGACAATTTAAAGTAAAAAAAATTAAAATGCAAATTCGAATGGGGTCACTTTGTACCCCGCTCCGGCCATTGAGCTAATTTTCGATCTTCCGGTACCCGAAGGTTAAAATCATAATGCTACGGCTAGTGACCCGTCCACATAACCTCTGAGGGCCGGTTGTTTCATCAATAGTTAGAGTAATAGTTAAGCAAAAGCATAGATATTCACTAAAACGGGCGTTCTGATTAGTGGAAAACGCAAATCTATGCTTTTTGCTTAACTATTACTCTTACTCCTGATCAAATAACCGGCCCTAATACAGTCAATTAATATTTTTAATTAATGACCTTAAAAATATTAGAATCGGAGAAAAGCGACGGCGACCCTCCGCTTACTCGGGACCGTAATATTTCACCGTGTCTAGGGGCCGGTTGTTTGATCAATACGGCAAGAAAATGAAAATTTAAAAGATGCATCATAAACCGTATATTTCGTTCGTATAAATCATCGATTTTTGCGTTTTCCGCCAATCAAACAGCCCGTTTTAATAAAAATCTATGCTTTTAAACAGAAAGCATCATAAACCAAGTTGGTGTAACCGGCCCTTAGTAATAATGGTATAGTCCGTCTAACTTATCTGAAGAATGGCCAAATTTGGAACTAACGACGCCATATTGGATTATCTACAGCTGACAGACCTTTGACAGACTTTGTTTACAGAGGGGTTCACGACTGTTTCGATAGTTTTTTAAGAAAATTTTAGATCGTCACCGTGCCAAAAACCATTAAAAGCGGTGTTCGGGAAATAATCTTGAAAATGCACATGTTTTTTGAAGAGGAACAACGTCTAAAAGCCCCAATTATACTGTTTGATTTTGTTCATAGACTTATTGCCGCCACTTCAGGTTAGTGCTGCCATGCAGTTATAATGATTTTCCCATACTTAGTTTTTTATTTTACTATTATACAATTTCTTCAGGTATTTCTGAATCGGCCATTTACAAAATAGTTAAAGAAGGTAAAGCAGCCGTGGAAATGGGCATTAAAATATCTAAACCCGGAAAAAAAAGAACAAGGATAAGTGGAAAAATTGATTTAGAAGCCGTAAGATGAGAAAAGTTTTAGAACATATTTTATTCGATAATTTTTTTACATAGAATTTTTATTATTTATACTTATAGTTCATTTGTGTAAACATCTTTTTTCAAAAATAAACTTTTTTATTTATGCACATTAAAGACTGGTTGCATCAACTTACTTTATAGCAATAGTTCATTGAAAACATAGATTTTTACGAGAGCGAGTTGTTTGATCGGTGGAAAATGCAAAATATCTATGTTTTGAACGAAAGATTACTATAAACCAAGTTGATACAACGGCCCTAAACCGATTGATATCCTTGGGTGTTACTGAGTTAAACATGGTGGTCATGATCATTAGGTGTGAGACACCGAATAAAACCGGCGCCACACTGCGCGGATTTGCTTTGCCGATTTGGCGCAGCGAAAAAGACGCGGCGGAAGATCTGCGTAATGTGGCGCCGGCATAAAATAATTATTATTGTTTGGTTTTTTTCCTAAAAATTGTATTTTTCTTTGATTTTGTAAAAACGCCATTTTGTGACGTTGTGCATTTTACAAATGTCTATTTTGATAAATTTATTTGAACGTTAGTTTACATTTTTTGTTTTTTATCGTGTCGTATACTGCTTAATAACTTGTTTAAGAAAAAACGAATTTGCAAAAAATTCCCTATAAATGAGATAATTTTTAGACTATGGGCAGTACCACAACGATTGGGACGCCCTCCTTTATTCTCCAGATAAGTTGGACGGACTATAATCGTCAAAGGGCATAGATTTTTGCATTTTCCATTAATGAAATAACTCGTTTTCGTAAAAATCTATGCTTTTGCTAATTATCATCATTGCCATTGATAAAAATGGTCCTGCAGCGATGTACTTTTTGAAACGAAACGGTAAATTTTGGGCAAGTAGTAAATTAGTTTTATTAACTACTCACTTGAATTGAGTAAGCTATAAGTCCAAAATCGGATTTAAAGTTGCCCACACAAAGGTGACAAATTACTGGCTGCGCAAAACAAAGGTACCCCTGCCACCATCCCCTAACCTCCTCCCTGAATCTCAATATGTACCTATGTACATACATTCATGGATACGTAACTTTGAATGTTTTTTCTGTCATCATATTGGGGATTAGGCTATAATATTTTAAAAAATAGCTACAGAATATTTTGAATTGAGTCATTGATTTCCGGTAAAACTTCGGATAACGGACTAATCGGCAAGGGGTGTCGAAGCCGAAGGTGTAATAAAGTAGGATTTTCGAATGCATTTATTTTAAAAATTACAAATTATTTAGTTTACCTGCTTTTACTTGTGCAGATAGATTTGTTCGTTTAATCAAAATTATGTTCATAATGTGTATGAAATGTTTCATTTCTCAGAAAAGTTTCTAAACGAATTATTACTTAAATACTCACCGTCACAAGAACACGGCCTATTCGCTATACTTAGAAACGTATAGGTATACCTGTGAATTAATAAGAAAACAGCCGGTTAATTTAATTGCCAGCAAATCTTGGCGAAAAATATTTTTAATTTGACGGTGCAAAATCGAAGGTTTACCGCATAATGTTCTTGGTTATTTTGTTGTGGATCAGTTACCTACAGAAAACGCTAACCCACGTTATAAATTTAGGTTTTGTGAAATAACATTCAATAATTCAATTTTTACAACGAAATTAACCAAATAAAGTAAACCCACATGAATTTCAAAACTGAAAAGTGCAGTCGATAATGTCAAATACTAGATCGTAACTGAAATACCGTGATTAGAAGTGAACTGTAAGTATTTGACGTTAATAAAAATTGGTTAATAATTTTGTTACCGTCACATTTTCTCGGGCACGTGAGCGAATTATTATCTACCAGTTGTCATTAATCTTCGACTCCGGTCTGGGGCAATCCTTAATAATGTAAAAAAAATGGTTTGATACTAGGATTAAAGATTTATTACTACTGTGTTAAATATTGTCTTAATGAAATTATAGCATCAACTTTGTATTTATACCAACGGTTTATTAAACTTTTTTTTATCAGGGAAATATATTAACTTCAAATTATTATCTTTTATTTTGAATTATCTATCCAATTAAAAAAAAATCTCGTAAATATATTGGAAAATGTACCTTAAATGATCCGAAATTGCTGAAAACTTTTTAGTATGGGATTTGGGGTAAATTTTAATTGTTTTTTATTGATATTTTGGTTATTTTAACTTCACTTATTTCTAAGGATTCTAAATTTCAATTTAAGACTAACATAATCCCAAATTATTATCGAAAGTGATCATTTTCCAATAAATGATTCGGAAATTCTGAAAGACAATGTTTACTTAAACATCTCAAATTCTCTTTGCTAAAATTTCTTCCCATTTTTTAAATATGTTTATTTTAATTATGTTTAATCTTTGAAACCATGCTTATTACACCGAAAGTGTTAAATCTACAGGGAAAATAATGATAAACCGAAGGTGAAAATTTGAAATTTTAATATAATTTGAATTGAACGAAATAATAATTTGAAACGGTTAACAAAGATTTGCTGACAACACAAGTCCCTTGATCAAGTTCAGTGCCCGTTGTGAAGTGTCGCAAATTTGCAGAGGTATAATGCTACCAAAAAAGCAAACAATTCTATTTAGTAACTATTAATATGTTAAACTTTATACTTATATTCTACTAAATTGTGTATGTTTTGTTTTTATACATAATTTAGTATTTTTAAATCAATAAAATCTTAACTCAAAGTCACAGGCAATTTATAATTAGGTAGCTCGCGAATGATATCTCCACTGAAAAATTCAACGCTCCCATCAGTTTCCGTCGACAATCATTCAAATGTAGACTAAACCAATTGTACCTTCTCTAAACCTTGTCCACAACCATCTCCCACTCGTCTCGTTATTATGCAGCTAGTTTTGTCACTACCTACAACTTTAAATTTGATACTAAATTGAGTGGTCGGTTGGAAGAAATTGCCAACTGGCAATAGATCACTGGCCACAGGCAGAGAGGATAGAATGCTACACACTCTCGTCTTGGCTATCTTTCCATCGTTCGCCTCGTCCACTTTCGTACTTCTTCTCGTGCACGCTCATTGGTTGTTGAAACATTATCGGAATAGGGCAAGGCTAATGTTTTCATTATCATCATCTCCTCGCTCGCACGTTCCACGCGACCAAACCATCTCAATGACCATTTCTTTATTGTATCGGCTACTGCCGCCAGTATTACATTCGCTCCTAACTTGTTTATGCCCGTTTATGGCACATGCACGGTTACATTCAGAATACTTGTCGTTTTTTTGTTTAATCCGGGCTCCATAGGTTAACGTGTTGGCACAAAATTGATATTAAATATCAGTCAATTCTTTACATTTTTTTATTTATTTATTTGAGAAATTTCTACAGTATAATTGTTTATTATGACAATGTAACGAACAGCTGGTAGACTAATTATAGAGATCCACGACATATATGGATCATGAAATAGTTAAAGAAAAGTAAAACAGAAAAATCAATAACAAGAAAGACCAAAATTCACGATACAGCGAAAGCTCCGTTTTTTTTTTGTAAATACCAATTCTCTGTCGCGATTATTTTGTTTCTTCGGCGGGTGGTGGGGGAGACGATGATTTAAAACACTATTGGAACGTTGCAAAGCCGCTTCGTTAAATGCGACATAATTTATCGGAATAACATCGGCAGCGGCGGGTACCTACCCGGCTCGGTACCTAGCTGCCGCTAATCGCCGGCATTCGCTGCGGAAGCGGGTCCCCCACGGCGCGCGGCGCGCGGCTCGCGGCTCGGTCCCCCTGCGGATCCGGCGGGTCCGGCGCCCGAGCCGCGGGGGCGCGAAGTTATTGCCCGAGGGGGCCCGGCGGGGGCGGCGGAGCCCCCCTCCCCCCCGCCCCCCGCCCGCTACGTGCCGCCCGCGTCAGGTACCTACCTAGCCGAGGCGACCCCCCCCCCAGACTTATTTCGCCCCCGCAAATGTCGGCGCTGAACAGGGGTCGGCAGTCTTTCGCGATGATTAATTTTTTTTGCATACTTTTTGATTATGGACTCTGATTTCATTGAGGAAATAAGGTTTATCACGTGGCTACCTTCCTGTAGTGGATCCGTGGATCCTTTAAGTGTAGTCATTCTCACCGCTTACGTCTGTCGTCACAGGAAGTTCGCGCATCGTTAGAAATTAGTCTAATACTTTTAAAAATATAATAAATGTGCGTGTCTGGCATGCAGGGTAGGATTGTGGGATCGTGTTTAACAAAATAATTGGATTTTTATTAAATTGTTGATTTTCGACATTATGTTAAAACATTGAAAAAACATAAATAAATATTGATATCACAGAATTACAACTGTATATGTATTTATTCATCGTGAATTTATTACGTTACTACCCGTAAATCTATGAAAAATGACGGGGCACAACAATAATTAATAATGGACCGTTGCCGACTGAGCCGTGCGCTGATTGACGTGTCACACTTAGGCCCGGTTGTTTCGAGTTCGTTCAAAGTAAGCGGTCGATCAAAGCATAGATTTTTACGAAAAAGGGATCGTCTGATTGGCGGAGAAGGTAAAAATCTATGCTTTAAAAGAACGCTTACTTTAATCCGACTTGAAACAACCGGCCCTTAGTCGCCCGGACCTCATTACTGGCTAGTTATCATCAGTGCTGTTTTTGTAATTCCAGCCTGATTTCAGCGAATTACGAACAGATAGACATTCGAAATTAGGATAGTTGATGATTTCCACTTTCATTAAACATTTATTTAAATAATTTAAAATCAATGTCACAAAATTTGTTACGAAACGAACAAAAAATAAACAGAATGTTGGCAAATTTATTATAGATATCTTAAATATTTTCTTTCTTTATTTTTGAGGTTTAGAAAAAAATCCAAACACAAAACAGCTAGCATTTTATATGAATAACAAATTTTAAAAAAGAAATAACGATGATAAGGATTAGAAAATGCAAAAATCCGGCATCAATCAGTTAAATTGTAAGGATTGTAATTATTTTTACGTAGGAAAAATTCATTAATGAAATTAGATTCAATGAGCATTTGAGATGTCTTAATAATCATTTTTGAACCATCTAATCTAACCACTCTTTCGATTTAAATACTCGTTCAAAAATTTACACACCAATATTAGGGGTTTTCACTTGGATAACCTAGAAATATTTGAAATTAGAAAGAGTATTAATAAAAATGTAAATATTATAAATAATTTAATTTAATTAATTAATTATAATTAAACAATTAATAATAATAAAAAAATAAATAAAAATCTTAGTACATAGCCATCTCTTAAATCTGTTTCCATTAGGTATAATTACTTTGTAACTACTTAATTTTATAATCACGCCCCTCGTAACCCCCGCCTACCATTAATAATTAAATTGTCTATAGCTCAACATTAATTTTAGTACATTCATTGTCCCGATTGAAGGGAGCATCGTTCCCGAAACGCGTTGAATTTTTATGACAAAATTGAAATGTTTCATTTTAGGTTTAAACTAAGTGTTAATTGTTTTATTTATTTAATTAAAAAAAGGTTTCAAGTTGTTGCTTACTTATCATCAAGCCGTTTTCAGTGGGGGTGGGCAGAGTGGATAGAGCGCCACACTCTTCTCACCACGTCCTGACATACAACTCTCGCCTCATGCACATTCATACATCTTCGCAAGCAAGCTCGCCGGTTGTTGAGGCATTTAACGAGAACATATTCCATTATCTGGTTAATCTGGTCATGCCAGTCTTTCGCGGTCGCCCTCTCTTTCTGGAGATTTATATATCTTTCTTCATGCATTTGTTCAACATGCCTAAACCATCTGAGCGACCCTTTTTTAATTCTATTAATTATGCTAAGATCAGCTTTACATTAATTCCTAATATCTTCATTCTTTACTCTATTATAAATGGATTTGCTACACACACGTCTAAGGGATCTCATTTCCACTGCATTCAGTCTACTTTCGTTCATCTTTGGCCAGCTCCAGGCTTCACTTCCATACATCAGTGTTTGTATCAGAATTCCATTATGTACCGCTAGCTTTGCCTCGGTAGACATATTTATATTAGAAATTATTGCGTTCAAAGTACCGTTCACCCTATTCCCCGGAGTCACTCTCCTCTCGATATCTTTCTCAACATTCCCTCTTCTATCGAACATTCTTCCCAAGTACACAAAGTATCTACTTGTTCCAAACATTCATTACCTACTAGTATTTCACACGCTGTCTTAATTTCCTCTTTCTCGAATACCATCACTTTTGACTTTTTTAGGTCACTTTTCTTGCATACATCATACATCCTGCTTACTAGACTCTGTAAGTCCTGTTCGCTATTTGCCATTAATACTGCATCATCCGCGTATAGTAAACAGCATCCAATCAAATCACTTATTTTCGCTCATACATTCATACATTCCAGTTCTTTCACAAAATTATCCATATACAAGTTGAACAGCCATTGAGACATTACGCAACCCTGTTTGACACCTTTCGTAATATCAAATCATGGTGTGAATGATCCATTGATACACACGCGGTACTTCCTTCGTAAAGGGATGCAATTGCGTGTATAAGTTTACAGTTCACCTTGCAACCAGAGAGTACCTTCCATAACCTTCCTCGTATAACTCTACCATAAGCCTTTTGCAGATCTACAAATAAACAGAAAAGTTTGTGGTTTTCCGCTAAAAATTTTCCGAGAGAAGATCTGATCCATGCATCTTCTTCCACCCACAAAAGCCCCTTGCACGTCCCATACCTCTTCTTTCGTTACCGACCTTACTCTTTCTATCAAAATTCTTCCATAAAGTTTGCCAACCGAGCTGAAAGACTGATCAAGTTGTTGCACTTTTCAAAAACGTGGTCGTTTAGAATTTTCCGAACTACTCTGCCGTGTATATTTGTTTTTCGCATCCTATCGCAGGGTCTACCAGAACTAATGTCAACGATGATGAGCGCAGATGAATTTGTATTATTTAATTTGATTTCAGATTTGTTTAAAGTGAATAGGTGTCGCGCTGGTTACCGACCCCCGGCGGTCGGTTAGGCCGATCAAAGTCCGCGGAGGGGACAGCCGCGCCCCGGCGTCGGGCGGCGCGGGGCGCGGGGCGCGGGGCCGGGGGGAGGGGCCGCGGATAAGCAAGAGCTTTACGTGAGAGCTCGGGTCAGAACTGACGGAGCAAAAAAAATAGAAAGCCGCCGGGGACCGCTGCTGGCAGATTGAAATGGGAGATAATGCGGAGCCGATATTTGTGTACGTCTGGCACGCAAGCCGCGGGGTGGGTACCTACCTACTTACCCACTCGGTACCGTTACTCGGAATTATCGCGGAGAGCCGCGCGGGTACCTACCTAGCCGCTGGCCGCTGGCCGCTGGTGGCAGCCAGCCACCCGGCGGCGGACCTTCCGGAGAGGATGACAGTTTGAAATTTGAATTTCGCAGTGACCATAGATAAGAGATATTCGGGATGAAAGCGACGCCAGGTCGAACTTGATTCGTGCCAAATTCCGATAAAGAAATATTCCCAGCGTGAGTAGGTAGGTAAATATTCTTTAAAAAATACAAAGTATGTGGGTATCCGAAAACGAAATGAAATACTGAGCTCCCTCCTTTGATATTTCATCGCTGACAATTCTGACAGATTAAAAGAAGTGTGCTTCATGGGTACTTTAATGGTTAGGTTCGGCAAAGAACTTAATAATTGAATCTACATACTATATTACTCCATAAAAGCAGCGTGAGCGCTTAACCAAGAAATGCATATGCCTATGCATAACGGTAGGTAATACTGACGCATCTCGTGTAACTTATCGACCTTGGTCGAGTAGGTTGGTTAAGACGGCATATTTTGGGAACGTAGGTTCAATTTCCCGGTTGGCTAGTTTTATTTAGTTAGGCCAACTTATAGATATGTATTTAGCAAAGACATAACCGCTTTCTAGAGAGAACCCTAATATCCCACCGGAACTGTCGCCAGTCGGCGGCTGCAGATGAATGTCACAGGATCGATAAAACAAATATTTCAATAATTTTAAGAATATGACTATTTGGGAATTTTTGTGAGCGACAAATGGTAGGTACAGTACCCATCCTGTACTGTGATAAAAACTCCCCATTTATTGATAAATTATAATTTTAATATTGAAAAAATCGGCTTTACGGAAATACAAACCGTGGCTGCGCTGCCGTCGTTATTGGTGGCCGATTGCTTTCTACTATTAATAACTTAAACGCAAATGTCAATGTGTATATTACGCCGTTTAAAACTGTTAACAGTCGTCCCGGCAGAAAACAACGAGAAAGCCCTTAAATAATCGAATGCTCAAGGAAATGAAGAAAAGACAGAAATTCCAAGTAAATGGAAAAAAATGAATTTTTAAAATAAGAATTTTAACCGGTCGAGTGCCGAAGCGCAGATCTGCGGTCCCTAGACACGTATGCGAAATCGGCCTATTTTACCTTGCGTTTATGGGTTTTTAAAGCTTATCATTGGTTGTATATCAAGTTTTTGAATGAATGAACGAGTTCTATTTGTCAAGTAACCTCATTTGCCGCGCAACCCGGTCAAAAAATCATTCCAAATGTCGTCTTTGAACCGCACATTAATTGTGTTATTTATCTGTTAAAAAGTGTTTTATTTAAATAAAAATGTGTTAAAATTCAGTATTTTTATATTCTTTGATATATTTAGAACGAAAATATTGAAATACAATATCTTTAGTGTTATTGCTTCCATGGTTTTATTCGATAAACATGTGTGTATGTACGTTTCTGACAGTAAATTTTGTTAATTATTTTCATAATTGATGAATACATAATTATTGTACAAGTAATTATTGAAATATAAATAATTATTGAAGTCTGTATATTGAGAAATCAGAAACTTCAACCCTTCAGTGATTATTAGTGATTTTTACATGAATATAACCATCACAAAAAGTGTCTAAAAAACAGCAATTGTGCGCGAAATTGCGCGGCAGACAGGGTACATTCCGCGTTACGTACGGCCGGCACACGACCGGTTAAACCTTAAGTATAACAAAAAAAGCCGCGCAACTTTTAGTCTCAGATTATGAAGTAAAAAAAATCATTTTGAGTCATTACCGCAGAAAGTGAAAACATTATTAACTATGTAAAATATCACAACTCCAAAAGAAATGTACAAAATTTGACGACAGAAAATACGGTCTTGATTATTCATAATATGTGATATTTCTAGACCATGCTATTTATAGATGAAATTATTTCGAATTGTAATAAATATTACATTGAATGTAAGTATTTATACTCGTGTGTATTAGCAACAGAAGACTGAAGATCACGGAAAAAATTGATCACAGGTCACACTCAAAATGAACTTAAAAGTCGTTAATTAATTAAACCCACTCGAAGAGAAAATCCTTGGATTTCTGTTATTTTATAAAAAAACTAAAATATTAAAAACTAACAATTTTTTCTTTATTATTTAGCCGAGAAGTGTTTTTTCAATGTCAGGCATAAAATCCTTGTAATAAGTATGTCATCATCATCTTCCCCTTGTCCTAGTAGGGTCGGGGTCCCAAAGACTCGACAAGTAGCTTCCGTGATCCCCTGTCTTGCGCTGCTTCTGCTCTAGTCAACCAGTCCAGACCCATTCTGTTTTAAATTACATTTTTTTGTTGTCTCTCCCAGCTTAATCTGAGTCGACCCACCGGCCGTCTTCCCTCCGGGGTTGCTAGGAGGATTCTTCTTGGTAACCGTTCCTCTGGCATTCTGAGCACATGTCCAAACCACCTCAGTTGTGATTTTTCTATGTGCAGGAGTAGGGCTCCATGCCTCACTCTGTCCATCAGTGTGAATCCCGCTACCCCCCTTAGAAAACTCATCTCGGTAGCCTGGACCCTTGGTCTCACTCTCTCTGTCACGATCCAAATTTGATGGCCATATATTAGAGTAAGCCTGTACACAGATTTGAAAACAGTCAGTTTTGCCTTGACACTGAGCTCAGATTTTCTTATCACCGTACTATATAAAGAGCGTAGAACACCGGCTGCAGCTCCGATTCTTCTATCTATTTCACTTTCTTGCCTCCCGTCGCTAGAAAATTCCACCCCAAAATATTCGAATTTTTCGACTTGCTTCAGCTGGGTCCGTTGTATGCTGATTGAGCACTGCTCTTGGTCTCTTCCTACGACCATAACCTCTGCTTTGGCAGTACTAATCTTCATCCCTACTTGAGTGCACTCTTCATTGAAGGAATTTATCCACTCTTGCAGGTCCTCCTTTGTGGGCGCCAGCCTCGCTATATCGTCCGCGAAGAGTAAAGAGTCTATTTTCACATCTCCAACTCTCACGGCCCTTGCTGTTTGGCTTTTCCGGCTTATCTTGTCCATATAAAGGGTGAACAGGATTGGCGAAAGTGGGCAACCTTGTCTTAAACCTACTCCAACATTGAACTCTTTCGAAATTGCGCCGTTTATTCGTACGCAGCTTTTGCAATCCTCATACAGTGATTGAATTGCCTTGAGAAGGTCTCTCTCTATTCCATATTCGTCCAGCACTGTCCACAGAATGTCGCGCGGCACCAAATCGTATGCTTTCTCCAGGTCTATGAATCCCATATAAATATTTTTTCCATACTCCCAGCTTTTCTGGATAGTTTGTTGCAGTGTAAACAATTGGTCTGTTGTGCCTCTCCCAGCTCTGAAACCGCATTGGCCTTCTTGGATCTTGTTTTTGTTACTCTGCGACATTTTCTCTCCAGAATGCGAGCATATATTTTACCTGGTTGACTCAGCAAGGTGATTCCTCTGTAGTTGGCACACACTTTGCTGTCTCCATTTTTAAAAATGGGGACTATCTATCTTGCGTTGCTCGTCTTCCACGCTACTGAAAATATGCGGGCTACCCACATTATTCCCTTACTGTTCAGGTTTTTCAGATCTCAGGCATTATCTCATCTCTGCCAGCTGCCTTCCCATTTTTCATAGACTTTAAGGCACCTATTACTTCTTCTATTGTGATGCCATTTTCGCCATTCTCTGATGCTGGGGGGATCTGGCTCGCTATCCTCATGGTTGGCGTTGGGTTAAGGATATTTTCATAATATTTTTTCCATCTCTCTAACACATCTTTTTCGTCCCTAATGAGGTTTCCTGATTCGTCCTTGATGCCCTTTACTACTGTTGACTCTCCCTTCCGTAGACGCCGCACTGTTTGCCAATACAGCTTTCCCGCTGTGTGGTAATTGTTTTCTAATTTTGTTTCAAAATTTTACCACGCTTGTTTGGCCAGCTTTACCTCTCTCCTGGCCTCTGATTTTTTCTCGAGGTACTTCTTTCGGTTTGCTTCCTCTCGATTACCAATCCATACGCGGTAAGCTCGTTTCTTTTTCAGTCCACCAAGGCGTCCTTTGGGTCGTAATAAGTATGTATTAAATAAATATTTGGTTGAAATTTTCATAAATAATGCCATTAAAGTCAGTGAAGCTGGCCGAATCCCGATCACGGGTGCCATGGGTCCGCGCACACGACTGCGCGCATTATGATCTAATTAGAGAAGTGGAAGTGTGTTCAGCTCCGAGCGCCGAGTCCAGCGCGCACCGCGCGGCACAGCCGGGGTGACCACGTGCGCCGGATGCGACTCGAAAACAATTTACCCCCAGCGCCGAGGCCCTTCCAGGAAACGCTAAATGTTTGGCGGTCAACACATTTTTCAGTCGCGGCGTAATAACCAGCGGCCGGTTGGTTGCAACGAGACACGGACCGTGAATACACCGAACGCCGACGCGGCCTTGACGGGAACCGCCGGCGAACACGACAGACCCGAGCTTTTGTGTGATTTTTTCCGCTCGACGGGCGCTATTTTCTATTTTATTTGTAACTGACTTATCGGTGAAGAGGGACCCATTCGGGGCCGTATTGTGAGCGATACCTCCCGTAATTAACTTATCAACACCACTCTCATGTATCCTGGTATACCATTTTTGACCAGTATTGCATCTAATGTTTGGATCTGCTAATCGACTAAGGCCGGTGCCACACTACGCGGATCTTCCGCCGCGGCTCTTCAGTCGCGGAACGCCGCTGTATCGCATCCCCGCTCAAATAGTGTCACAACTCAAAAAAATAAAAAAATCAATTTTATTGCACTATTAGTTCCGCAATACTTTAAAATCTTGTCTTTGAAAGTGTCTTGTGCATATAGTTCAATTGTTTGTCCCTAGAGGGCACTAGTGTCATTGTAATATTAACCAAAATTATAAACATACAAAACATAAACAGTGACTCGTAACGTAATGCATTTTTTTGAGTTGTGACACTATTTGAGCGGGGGTGCGATATTTCCTTCCACGCAATATGGCGCTTATCAAACTAGCGGTCGAACCATCTGCTTTGCCGATTTTACGCGACGGAAAAGACGCGACGGAACATCATCAAGACACGAATAAGCCAAGAGAACTAATAAAAACTATCAAACAAAAGAAAGCCGAGATGAAAAATGAGGAATATGAGAACTTTATATTTTGTGTGTGCTTTTATCCTTTTTCGTAAAGCCAAATTACGCGTTCACGCACACCCGTACACTTTAGAGGGAAAGGTGCTCTTGTTTCTTCTACTTTCATCATCTTCCCACGTACGCTCTTCGGTTGTTGAAGCTTTTAACTGGGCCGTCCTCCAGTATCGGGTTTATCTGATTATTCGTAAAACATTAATTTGAGAAGTGGGTACATTAATCTCTGAGGTGTATTAAGTCTATTCGCAAAAGCAACCCAACAGAAGCAACAAAATGATTAATAAACTATAATATTTTTAAACGATAATTCCATTTTTTGCAAGTCATCTCATCTAGTGAATAAGTAATAGTAAATAAGGTTTTTAGCCAGTAAGTTATTTTGTAATACTTTTTTTTGTGTGATGCGCCCTTGGATGAGTACCTACTTACAAAAACGGCGCTATATAAATGATCCAATTATTATATATGGTGCTTACTTACGTTAATTGATTTATGGTACCTACCTAAAGAGTGAACAGATTGTAAATCAATATAAAGGTCTTTGTACAACAGTGAGTTATTAAGAAAATATTACTCAATGGTCGTGTTAAACGGTTGAATGACAGGACAGTAAGAAAAATATACTATATGCGTGTTAAAATAGAAGAAGAAACAAAAATAGAAGGTGTCTGCAAAAGACTTAAATAGTACATTGAAAGGTGTTTCCTTTAAAAGCTTCATAAATCGCAGGGCATCCATGAAAATATATATGGAAGGATGATGATGCGAAAGTGGTGTGGCGACTAAGGTGTGTGATGTTTTCTTTGTCTAGCCCCGTATGTAACAACTCAGTAATTATTACTTAAACTAGCCGCATATCCGTGAAAAATCAAGAAACGTGGAATGGTTCGCGTCTTTGCAAAGCCCCAGTATATTATATAGTATATTTTTGACGGTCCTCGGAGAGGCGGTGGTAGCATTGTCGCTAGGGTGCCGCGCTGGCATTTGCGCGTCCGAGGTTCGCGCCTTATTACCAGCCGTGTAATTGAACGAAATTACGGACGTTACAGGAAGTTGCGGACAGACAGACAACGAAATTATTATATTTGATGAATATTTTAATGATTTTAAAAACACATACATACATCTAGATTATATACATACACATATATAGATACATATACGTAGGTACATAGAAAAAAGCAATTACAAATATAATAAAAACAAAATAAAATAAAAATGGCAGCAAAAGAATGCTGGTGTAATAGGATATCATACACTATACATATCTACTTAGTAATTATAATGCAGAAGAACTATACCCAATAAATTTAACACTAAATTTATTGGGTTCTTAAATAAATAAAAAAAAAATAAAATATAAACACATCAAATTCTTGAACAATCATGATTTATGATTATTTAGAAGTTAAAGCAATTTATTTAAAACGCGGCAAGATGCATGCGCTATTATTTATACTATTTTGTATTGCATTTTTCTACGAAAAATGATATTTTGACTTCCGCTGCTTCAAAACTTGGCACCGCAGTGTACTTAATACGTCAACACCGCTGTTAATGTTAGACCATAAAACTACAACCTTTTTAAAAATGCGCCCTGGATACACTCCACCCGCATTCGACAGCGGATTTGGTCCGACCGCTTTTCAACCCCCGACTACCGAACCCAAACTATACTCGACAACACACAAACTACGAAACCTATTTGGACGCGGATAGGCCATATATTAATTAATTGTTTCGGGTCGAAGTATATTAAGTAATTCAGTATCGAAACGGTAGGTACTATCATGCATGTTGTATTACCTATACGTATATCTCTTTCCTAAATACCCGAATTATCTGAATAAATCATCTTTCGACTGATTTATTCCGAGATGTTATCGCGTTACCGGTTAATACTTCTCGCAATTTATACCACGGTCGGACGAATACTTATCAATTAATATATTTACTCCACAAGAGCATATGTGTAAAATACTTACCTTACAATTTTAAATAGGTAACCGATTAAACTCTAGTGTTTAATATACAAGAGATTACGACAGAGTAAAGAATGAAGATGTCAGAAAAAATGTAGAGCTGACCTTAGCGCAGTTAATAGAATCAAAAGATGGTCGATCAGATGGTTTGGGAATGTTGAGCAAATGAATGAGGAAATAATGGTAACGCAATGTTGCGATGACACGAACGAATGACGAAAGTTTTGACGTTACCAGAAAGAGAGGACGACCAGACTAACCAGATAGTGGAGGATGGTCCTCTTGTATGCGAAGATGTATGATCATGGATGAGGCGAGAGTTGTGTTGGGACCGAAGAGTGTGGCGCTCCATCCTCTCTGCCTACCCCCGCGGAGAAACGGCGTGACGTTAAGTAGTCGGTTACAAAACGTTTTCTTTTAAATTACTTATTTATTTATTTACATATATACGGCTCTAAAGCCTTTTACTTTATAAATTGTACAAAGTTGATAAACAATAGTCTATAGAAATAATATATAAAAAAATACAAATGTGAACATAAATTATTTAGAAACATAATCAAGAACAATATAAATGTAGTACTAAAGGACACAATAAAACAACAATACAGTAATTCGATTAAGATTCTTTTGTAATCCTATTACACACAGATGACTCAAACAAAAAACGCATATTTAATTTTTAGCATTTCAACAAATAGGTAGACACTGTTGCGAAACACAAAAATAACCAGGCTTAAGAAAATCACATTGTGACCTGACCGGGGATCAAACGCGGAATCCTCGGTATGAAGCGAGTGCCATGCCTACTGCACTATGAGTGCCGCCCGGTTACAAAACTTTGCTTTGATAAATAATTGATGATTAAATAATAATTGTATTATTTGTATACATCTACTTATATTTTATTAATTATACCTACATGTTTCGGAAAAACCTTACCATCATTTTTTATAAAAAAACCCTGACGATGGAAAGGTTTTTCCGGAACATGCAGGTGTAATTAATAAAATGTAAGTAGATACATACAAATAATACAATTAATATTTAAAAATATTGCTGAATCAATTGAAAAAAAAAAAGATTAATTTATATTTACGTTTCAAAAATCTTACTGAACACTTAAATCCCGTATATATTGACGTACGTCTTCCAGAAGCTATCCGTTTTGTGGGTTCCCGTTATACGGATGGATTTTCAACTCGTTAGAATTTATTGATCATGTTACTTCAATGAAAAAGGCTATTTCGTATCCCTAACTTGTTCATTTAACGCCTATTTAATAGTTACGTACCACACAAAATAGCCTCTACCATATCCCATACAAACAATATTAAATGTATGAATATGAATATTTCTTTAGTTGTTAACCCCTCACGTAAACCATCATTAAAAATGTTGACAACCTCGTCAACCTAAGAATGATGAAATAATAAACTAATGTTTCAATTTGTATTTCAAAGAACTTTACCCGGCGTAACTTATCGGTTTCCTTTCAAATTGCCCACCAAGAAAGCGTTAGCTATAAAGCTGGACTTTCGATTTGTTTTCTATTCCAAGCTGACACATCAGAATAGTTGAGAACATCTTTCATTACTGCAAAAGTGAATTGTTTCCTAGTGATGTGAGAATGCCGCGGCGCTTGCGTGTCTGAAATGCTATTCCAACTTTCCACTGTTTACAAACAAAACTTTTCATAACTCCGATGAAAGTCGGATCAAGGACGACCTTCGTGTACTCCGACGAGTAAAATTGTAAAGTTGCCACACTGCCGACGATTTTTCGGAAGATTTTGTTATTATTAATCGGTTTGGAGTGCTGCTTTGTAAAATAAATAAATAAAAATTTGAAGACATGCTTTTATACGCTTTCGTAATCGATTTTTTAAAATCATCCAAATATAAACATGTTTAAAACCATTTTTTATCTTAATTTTCTTACTATAAAAAATACAATTCATTAAAATTTTATTAAATATTATTAAACATTAAAAAATATTTAATTATAGTATTACATTTTGGTCCGATGCCTAATGTCAAAGTTGAATGTGGCGACTGAAATTAAAAAAATTGAAATCGAAACATTTTTTCTTACTAATATTGATATACATATATCGAAGCTACGCAGGCATTTAATGTTCAATAATAGTAAAAAATGTTTATTTTAATTATATTTATTTAAAAATCGAAATAATGATCAAATCATGCCGAAAATAATTTAATAATGTACCTATCTACCTATAGTCATCCACTCAATTATAAGATTCCACCACAACAAACAAACAACAAAGAGAGTTAATTAATACATGTAAAAATTATATTCTAAAAACATACATAAACTAATTTTATTTAACCTTACCATCACGCCGCATTCTCACAGGGGTTAAGAGTGAGGATAGTTAAGAAACGCTATTATGTCTTGGTACACCACCCTTTCTTCTCCCACATTTACGCAACTTTTTTTTTTTTTTTTACTCCAATATTTGATTGATCTGATTGATAAAGAAAGGATCGCCGAGATGGTTTGGTGATGTGGGTCATGTGGTCAGTCATATGGGTTTGGTCATTTAGTCATATGTGCGAGGAAAGGTTGATTAATAACATATATAAGGCGAGTGTTGAAGGCAGCAGGAATAGAGGGCGTCTTCGAAAGACACGACACGATCAGATACTACAAATATTGAAGGATGGCCTTGTTAAGAGTCTCAACAACCGTAGAGCATGTGTGAGAAGATATATAAATGTAGCTGAAGCAAAAGTGGTATGACAAGATATAAAAACATGGCATTCTATCATCTATGCCTATTCCAGAGGGCTCGACAATAGGTCTTGGTTCCATAGATTGGACAAGAAATATAATAATTAATTTAAATCAAACTCATTGTTTCCATGATCTTGGCAATTTTCCGTGGCAAACATTTTTAAGCAATTAGAAATAGCTCATTAACTAATAAATCTATTTTAAATTATTCATTTAATTGTTTTCGTAGTACATAGTACCTACTCGTATACTCGTAAATCTGCATATGTTGCCTCCACTATATACAGAAGAATGAAGGTAAGCTCGATTACAAAATTGCTAGTGACTAGTCGTAATCGGGTATGATAATCGTCATTACAATTCAATTTTAAACACCGAAAAATAATATTTACATGGCAATTCAGATAAACCTTCTATGTTTCGTAATCCTGTAATGACTATTTTAATTAGTGTATTAGGTTAATTCATATTTTGCAGTATCGGGAAAATAAATATGTTTTTCATTTCGCGTGTACGAACGCGACAGTAATAAATTCGTAAAAGCTCATTATTAGTTCAATATTTGATTGAATATATTATTCAAATAGCATTTGGTTTGTTCTGAAAGATATTTACATATCTTTAATTAATCTAAATATAAGATGGTAAAGTAACATTTCAACATATTCGATTTTTGTCCTAACGACGTAAGTCTATACCACCATAATATGAAATTTAATCGCTGATAAAAAACACACGTTGTAATGGTTGAGTCATAACAGTACAGACCGTTAACCATAATTTCATCGTCATCTCTCATAATAACATCAGTGCTTGTTAAACTAGAATCTGCTGTGTATTATGTAACAAAAGATTGCCATGAACACCGTCCTGATTCAAGAATGTTTAAAAGAGTCACATCCGTATTTTCTAGGCGTCAAAAAGCATTTGCACTTAAAATAACAACTTAGGGTTTTGAGTGTGAAATAAGTGAGTTGAAAAATGATGAAATATGAACTGAAAATGATCGTATAGGGTTTAAAGTAAATAATGCGTAGGTATGTTTTATCTTTCAATTGTTTCGCTTATTCTTCAGATATCGTAGGTTAACATATTTTGGCAGCGTGTTTTCCAAGATTAATGAATAAATTTGTGCCAAATTTTAAATATCAAATCTACTACCATACCGATAGCCTTAAAATGTAACTATTTCACCAGATCTTCTCTTAATTCTGCGCGAGTCAAAAATAATCTATGAAATATTTGGCAATGAACATCACCTAGCTTTAATGATGTCTAGAGAAACTATTGTATAAGAAAAGAAACTATAGAAATAAAACTAAACACTAGTGGTATTAGTAAGGGCCAGTTTGATCATGAGCAAGAACAATAGTTAAGAAAAAAAACTAACCCACCCATAAAAACAAGTTTTTATTATACTCCCTTTCTCATTTACTGGTTGAAACATGATTCATGCCTACTCCAGGCGTCGGACTCGAGTCGGACGACGCTACGAAAAGGAGTAGTAAAAAATTTCGAAAAATCCAAAATTATAAAATAATAATTATTTTTTTTAAACGGAAATTTGTGAGATCATTTTTATCGCCGTCACGAGTCTGCCTGCAAAGTTTCAGCTCGATTAGATCACGGGAAAAGGGTTAAAAATTGATCCAAGTTTTTATCTACAGACAAGCCGACAAGCAGACGCTACGAGTTAAAAGAAAGGGAGTAAAAACATAGATTGTCGCGTTTTGCACCAATCAAAACACTCGTTTTCGTAAAAATCTATGCATTTTGCTTAACTTATTTTAACTAGTCTAACCACTGATAAAACAACCGGACCTAAGATACTGAACTGTCTATTTCTTAGTAGTGGAATATTTATCGTGGAATATTTCTGCCATATTTATTGTTTCAGAGGTAACTTTATAGAACTCCATAATCACACATATAGAAATAAGTTCTACATTTTTAATTTTCTGAGACGAGTTTCGCCTTATGAGGGCATTATCAATCAAGAAAATTAAAAATGTAAAACATAAAAAAACAAATGTTTTTATTTCCACTGTGATTGCTACCATAGTTAAAAGCTGGCATCTGAGAAAATAATATTTCAGACCACCACAATTTTATATTTAAGATAATGAAAGGAAGATCATTAATTTACCTGAGAGTATTAAAATATATATTGTAAAAACATCTAAAAAATGTAGGTAAATTAACCAACAATTGATAATATTTTAACGTCATTTAAACTATTATAATATAAATATATACATAAGTGTGACTGGTAATAGTATAAATAATAAAGATACACATTTAAATTAAAACAACACGAGCGCGGTGCGAGTAGCAAAAGCACATTTAACAAAAATAATAAAGGCGGCCGATTCAACAGGTAGTGTTTATGCGTGTTTTATGTGAGCTAAATTTTATCAATAAAGTTGTTTTGTGAGGATGTTGTAAAAGCACACACACGCGCGCGCGCGCGCACACACACACACACACACACACACACACGCGCGCGCGGAGGGTCGCCCGATCAGATGGCCGCGTCGTTTCTTTATGGTTGTGTTTTAGCGCGAACCCAGTTTTTTATTCCCCGTTGAATGCCCCCATATAATTATAATAAATAAGGAACGGTGTTTTCGGCATTCCCCCCGGAGAAAAAAAGGACACTTTACGCGATACGAAGGACCGAATTAATTAAAAGATTATTTTCTTAACTGCGCGGGTCGTCTCGGCCGTCCGCTGGCGAGACGACTGCATTATTTTGTTTATTTTTAAAGAGCATTCCTTGATGTACTTTTTGACAAGTTTATTTGCGAAAAATTAAAAATGCCTTAATCACTTATTTACATTTGTGAACTCGGCTCAAATCATACTTTAATGTTTACGCAATTAGGTTAACGTGTAAACAAAATAATATTTTTAATCATAAATTTTCACTCATTTAACGTTAATATATTTTGTCCACAAAACATATTACATACGAATATATAATAGATAAAAATATACACATTTTAAACTATACTTGAAATCCTTTCAAAATTGCAGATAATATTTATTTATATTTACAAAGTTTTTTAAAATAATAAAATATTTTATAAACTTTTATTCAACGCACATTTATTGTAAAATAAGCTCAATGAACAGGACTTAAAAATAAAAATTCTCGCATCCAGCAGCAGACAACTGAGTTGTCAAGTAATGGGTACCTACACACATGCCATTGCAGATGTTAATGTTACGTACGGTTTTTGATTAATACACCAGATTTACACAGATTAATCAAATAATAAACAAACAACAGGAGCAAACAGCTGAATTATTTAAAGTAATAATAGAAACCTACATATTATTGCAGATAATGTTATGTTTATAGACAAATACACCAGATATGCGCAGATTTAAAATAATAAACAAACGTTCTAGACATTCGGGAGTTTGTTAATATTATTTTAAAAACAAGAACTTAAATAGTACGAACGTACATAATCGAATAAAGTTTCAGGAATATTGTCGTTCGTAATTTGGCGTCAAAGTCACTATAAAACAAGGATGCAATGTTTACCTGTTGTTTACGGAGCCGGGTAAAAGTTCCATTTTATTGAAGGCGCCCGGCATATCAAATAACAAACACGAACTAGCCGACATTGACAGCGAACTGTTTCAATATTAGTCCAACATTATTTACAACAATTTATCGCACGAACAGTTTCAAAAGCGCGGAGCGCGGGACGCGCGAACAGCACCGAACCTCGCAAAAGTTTGTTCGTACGGAATCGCGAAAAGTTGCTCGAAGCCGCCGGAGACGGAGAGGACCTTATCGCAGCGAGCGACGATCCGGAGTGACCCGGTCGGCGACCGATTCCTTCCAGGAACCGAGCGAGCTACCTGCGCGCTGGGCGGTGCGGTGGCGCGAGCGGCGACCGCCCCGCGAGACATTCCACGAAAAACTGCGATCGCCGCGGCGGCCCACGAGGCCGCGCGTACCCCCCCGCCCCCCGCGCGAGGATAAAACTAATCATTTTAAAGCGAGTGAATGAAGCGGCGGCGGCCGGTAAAAACCGCGCCGGCAAAAAGCGGCGGGAAAAGCGCGCGGGAAAAAGTTTTCCGCGCTTCGCAACTCGGGACTTTGCGCGAAAAGTTGTCGGCGAGACTCGCCGCTGGAGGGGCACGCCGCGGGTCCGCGTGTCCGCGCCCCGAGGTGAGAGTGCGTCTCGCGGCCGGGAGACGATGTCCGGCCGCCGTCCTTTGTCCACTACGATCAATACGGAGAAACTAACAGGTCCGCGGAGTGCGGCCGGGGGGGGGCGCGGGGCGGGCGGGCCGGCCGCGCCGCGCCTAAGGGTTGCACGGGCGGAGTCGGAGTCTCCTCTGTATTATTTATTTTCTTTCTTTTTGTATTGCTCCGAAACATTCGAGTTTGACATTGCGCGGCCGAAAGTGGAATACCGCGTCTCTTAGCGCCGGAACCTACATTAAGAAGAAGAATTTCACGAAGCGAGCGAGGGTGAGTGTAGGATAGTGAAGACTTAAAAATATAACACTCACCGATCGTCTTTTTTATTTTTTTTTTTAATTAATTTATTTTGTTCCTATTTTTTATCGCTTCCCGAAATGAGCCTGGAGCGCAGTATAGTAAAGCATACAGTATTATATCTTCGTACAAACAGCCGAAACGACGCCCTTCGAAATCTCGGTAAACTTCGGACTGCTCGGTCGCCGCAGGGCAGCAGTAACGTGCGGACGCAAGCAGTGTGAGACGCTCCCACGCATACATTTACGTCAATTTGTGGCACCCCAAACCATAAAGAGTCGGTCAATGGGCAGTCCTGGTGCGTGTTTAACGAAGTTTAAGTACCAAGCGGCCGTAGGTATCTATTTCAAGGACACTGCCAAGATAACATACTGTATGTATTTATTATACTGTGCCTGGAGCCGGATCTGGTGAAGTCCGCAATCGTGGATTGCATCGAAGCACCGGCTCCGAAGGGTATCCTTGACTCTGCATTGTACCACTATATCTCTGTGACATTTCCGTGTGACAAGTAATATATTTTTATCTAAACTTATTTTACGTAAACATTTGATACTTGACTGTATTTTTTACAGTTTAACGAGCAAATAAATTAATCAAGACCTGTTTTCGGCAGTTGGGTATTTGTGCAAATGCAGTTGACAATAATGTTTTCATGAATTATTACGATATACCCAGGTCAAGAATCAAATGTTCCGTGAAATCTGATCGTTTTAAACAAAACGTAGTAATATTTTATTTAATATATTATAAAATATCTGCAATGTTGTCCAAACCTCGTATTACCTGCGGAGTGACAGAGAAACCTTGAAATATCTTCAAAATTATCCTCCTTCTCATACACCCATGGATACGCACTACCAGAATTTGCCGTCCGTCCATCGGATACCCCGAATCACGAGGTTAGGCGCGGACTATGGTAATACATTTCTGGCAATAGGTACCAACTGGCCGGCGAGGTTCGGCTAATGAGGCATTTCCTGTTGTCGCGTGAATTTGTTTTCGCTGGAAGAATGCGCGGACCGATATCGCCTGAATACACAGAGGAGAAATTTGGCGGGATATTAAATCTAGATAACGATACTTTTAGTAAATAATGAAAGTCATTAATGGGTTCGCGTATTGTTACAAGATAAGCAAATAATGAAACATTATTATCGATTAGGTTCTGTTTTCAAAAATGATACTATCAGTAATGGATCCGTTATCGGACGATTTCTGCGCCATGAACATAAATAATATAACAGTAGTAATAAAAATGAACTTTTAGTCAACTCTATGATATAATGTTCATTTACACTGACGCACAAAGAAGAATTTCATATTTGAGTATGATTAAACAATGGTAAATTCGAATGATTATGCATGTATCTACGTGTTTTATAAATACCTCTTAGCCTTAGCCTTATCTAATGGCAAACAGAGTACCGGGTCACTAGTGGACCCCTTGCTCTTCCATCATGATGTATCAGTGAAGGGCTTTCTTTACTTCACTTGAGAAAAAACATAGAAAATTGGGGGGGGGGGGGTGTTACTGCTTAGGGTGGCGCAGGGGGGGATTATAAATACCTCGTCGTGAAACTATACCTATACATATATTGATTTTTTTAAGATACCGAAGCCTTGTAAGCTCATTCGGATTGAACTCAAAGACCGTCCTAACCGTGCAAGCTAGACAAATGTATTTACGTTAATTTTATTGAAAAAGGGATGTTTACGTTATCATGTTGAACGTATAGGTTGAATATAATAATATTAATCGACGAGTATGTGGGAGAAGACGTTTAAATGTGCTTGAGGTGAAAAAAGATGCACAGCACAAAAGTGTACTGTGGCGACACATTCTAATTACACCATGGACAAACAGAACACATGAAATTTTTAGATACATTATAATAAATCTTCAAATCAAAAATAAAAATAAAGTTAAGCAAGCGAGTCGACAAAACCTGCATTTGGAGAATAGCACTATTTATTTATTTATTTATTTATTTATTTAATGTTTATGGAAGACCAACAGCACAAAAAAAAGCATAGAAAACATTGATACAATATAGATGGCCAATTACAGGTCTCCACATTTAGAAATATTTCAGTAATGATAAATATTTATGATATACTAAGGCATATTAATTATATAGAAAGAAAGAATAAAAAATTTAAACAAACAGAAATATGTCAGTAATGATAAATATTTATGATATACTAAGGCATATCAATTATATAGAAAGAAAGAATAAAAAATTTAAACAAACAGAAATATGTCAGTAATGATAAACATTTATGATATACTAAGGCATATTAAGTATATAGAAAGAAAGAATAAAAAATTTAAACAAACAGAAATATGTCAGTAATGATAAATATTTATGATATACTAAGGTATATTAATTATATAGAAAGAAAGAATAAAAAATTTAAACATGTGGAAATGAAACTTAGATAAGATGTATTATAAATGTATCATAGAGACGAGGCTATTTTTTGTATGGGAAAGTAGGTATGGAAGTCTTTTTGGGTATTCATAGGGCTTACGACCTCTCGGACGGCTGGCTTAAGTGATAACTTTGAACAATGTAACGTTCACCAATTCCACCCACGACAGCCTACCACATAAGGTGAAGGAATGGCACATAAATAAGTATGAGAGGTTAATTGCAGAAAATACTGCGGACATTGCGCTTCAACACTCTATGAACTTGCGGTATAATTATATTGAATATTCTTTTTGTCGAACCGTCTTTTTCTAAACCAGAGTTATCCTGAGATATTACAAATCTAAATTTAATATAACCCTAATTTATCGAATTTGACATTTTGTTCCGGCGCCTAGTGTCAAAGTTGAAAATTAAAAAATTTGAAATCGGAGCAATTTTTCCAAATTAATATTGATAAATCACGAAGCTACGTAGGCACTTTTAATGTCCAACAATAATAAAATTATTAATTTTAATCGAATTAAAGACCAAATCACGTCGAAAATCATGGTCATCCATTCACTTTACGTAAATGTTGAAAAATTCAGAACTGTAGCTAGTCGGGAAGTTAGTGAAAAATCAATTATAAGATCCCGCCACAACAATAGTCAAAGAGAGCATATTAAAATCATTTAACAAGCAATCTATGAAGGACCGTAATAAATACAATTTTAAATTATATTTTTATTTTTACTGTGTATCAATTATTATTGAATATACAATATTTACTTTATATTATTATCAAGTTCAGTTAGTTTAAAATAATCAGAACGATTTATTTGAATATATTGTATATTGAATATTAGTAGGTAATACATAGATTATTAATATTCCTAGAAAAATACGTGCAATGCCCTATCGGCTATGGCGGGTTCTTAGATTTAGCCTTATCGAAAGGACTATTGTAATAAGTTTATCTTTCAACGATATACATACATGCGTCATCCCCAAACATTAATGTAGGGGATTTCCATTTTTTATAAATTTCGCTACAGTTTTGTAACGTGAATTGCAAAGAAAATAGTTTTAATTATATAGTTTACCTTTCCATAAAATCACATTTTGTTTGTGAAGATTTAAAAAAACAGTTCTGCCATAAGTAAGGCAATTTCACTAAAATCATTCACATATACACCAAAAACCCGGCTATCAACAGGAAAAATTAAATATCACTCTAAGAAAACGTGTGTAGATAACATTTGGTGACTTCTTTAAGGCTCATTGTAATTTGTTCAGTAAAGCTCTCTTCTGGCAATAGAAAATCACTGTGAGAACATATTTTTAGAACATCAGAACATTCTTATTTGCTATTTCGAATAACAAAAGCTTAATTTGATTTATTCATTTTAAGAGGTATGCATGTGATGGTTATGTATGAAATATTTTGTTAAATAACATTATATTTAGATGCGTGGTTTGATAATAGTACTGAATGACTTACCATTCCGCCATTTTTCCGCGGGGGAATCAGAGTGGATGGAGCGCCACACTCTTCTGTTCTGACACACAACTCTGGTCTCACCCACATTCATCCATCTTCATATCCAAGCTCCACGATTGTCTAGGTCTAACAGGACCATCTTTTTATTTTATTTATTTAGGTATTTATTAATTAACGCTCTCCGGGGCTTTACAAACAAGAAGGTAAAGTGTAGGTACATTGAATTAATTAACACTTTTAACAATACATTGTGATTGTCCAAGAAATACAAACAAGAAAATATAATAATATAAAGTGGAAAGCAAATACATAGCAGCAGCACAATACTAAAAGATAAATATAATATAAAGTAAAAAGCAAGTATATAGCAAAATCATAATTTAATAAAAAATACAAAAACAAATAATGTAAAGTAGAAAACAATAGCAGATGTTTAGTATAGCATAAAATAATAAAAAATGTACACAACAGTTTGTTATGTCACCCCATCTTTCAGTATCTGGTTAACCTGGTTATACCGAGTCTTCCGCGGGCGCCCTCTCCTTTTAGCGCCGTCAACTCTTGTGTAACGTGACCAAACCACCGAAGCCTTTATTTTTTTATTTTCTATTTAGTATGCTTAAATCAGCTTTACAAAATTTCCTAATTTTTTCGTTCTTTATTGTATCATAAATGAATTTGGATGGATGCCACCTAGCCAACGAAGTCGTGGTCTAAATTTTTTTTGGTGTGCACATATTGAAATATGAACTGTATTCTACATTATGGAATATGTGTCGCCTACGTTATATTAATTTACAACATACGTATTATATATACCATACAATATCAATGCATATTATGAAGAGTGCTCTTATGTAAGTTGGGATGAAGTTTAGTACCTACTGCCAAAACAGAGGTTATGGTCGTAGGAAGATACCAAGAGCTGTACTCGTTCAGCGTACAGGAGACGCAGATGAAGCAAGTCATTAAATTCAAATACCTTGGGGTGGAATTTTCTAGAGACGGGAAGTAGGAAAGTGAAATAGATAGAAGAATCGGAGCTGCGGCCGGATTTCTACGTTCTCTATATAGTGCGGTGATAAGAAAATTCGAGCTTAATGTCAAGACAAAACTAAACAGGCCCACCCTAATACATGGCCATCAAATTTGAACCTGACGGAGAGAGTGAAAGCAAGGATCCAGGTTACCGAGATGTGTTTTCTAAGGGGGTAGCGGGAGTCACACTGATGGACAGAGTGAGAAGTGCCGACATAAGGCACACACTCGGCATGGAGTACTCCTACACATAGAAAAATCACAAATGTTAATTAAGAATCATGAAACAGATGTATGTCAAAAACACATATATATATAATGTAATACTTCAAGTATTTTTTTTCATCACTAAACGTGATTTCCGTGCGAACTCCCTCAAACATTAATAGCATACTGACATGAAGCTAACTTCACTGTTAAAATATAATATAATATTGTTAAATTTGGATGGGAGATAATTGAGTGGGTCGTATTTTTAGCTCGTTTTATCCTAGCGAAGCATCGCAAAAACACCCACTCTCGAGAGATTCTCATGTCATCTTGAGATGCTCACATTTATAAACCTCGGAGCCTGTTACATAAGTCAACTTTCAAGTTTAAACGTATCGTAAATTTCGTCACATATATATGGTGGTGTTATACGAGAGACGATACGGACAAATTAAAGTAATCCGCGTGTATGATAGGGTATTATGTAAAAAAAAATAAAAGTATTTTTTCCCAGGCTGCGCCCATGATCGCGTTCTTGTGTCCGCGAGAGATCTGCGCTTCAATTTTGGTTACGGTCGGGAGGTTCGATAGGGTAGCGCTTCGGGGGTGGTACATGCCGGCGGGGAGGCTGGGGCCTATGTACCACCCTATGTAGGGGCGCGCCGGGGCGAGGGAGGGGGAGGGGGGCGTCCGGCCGCGCGGTTTCTAATCGCGCGTCGTGCATAATGTGTCTCTGTGCCCGACTTGCCCCCTCCGATCCGAGATCCGCCGAGCAGCCGCGGCCCCGCGCGGAAAGGGATGAACCCGCGCGAGCCACTCGGCCGACGCGGAGCGGTTCCTTTCTGCGTGCGCTGGCCAGTTGACCGGCAACTTGAGGGGTGCGGATTAGCCCACCCCCTTCGCCCCACTACTTCAGCGCCTACACTATATTATGGGAGCCGCCAACGCGGACTACAACGAAAGTTATACCTGGCTTCTAAAAGGCAGATGTCCGACATTATATTTTTATTTGTGAATGATGTCGTAATGTGTCTGATTACTTACCCACTTAGACAAGTAATATTTTTCTAAAATATTAGCGATTGATTCAATATTTTATCAAACAATAATCGAAAAATAATGTACGGAAACGACTACATAAATATATTGAACCGCTCTTTCCCTGAGTTTAGGAGTGATAAATCTCACATTAGCTCCTCTATAACAAAATAGCCCGAAAATTTGCGCTGAATTAGTAAAAAATAAAATAAAAATATAAATTAATTTCGCAAATAACTTGCCATCACGCATAATCAAAAATGGTAGAGCGCTACACTCTTCTGTCCCAATGTACGACTCTCACCTAATCCTGATTCATGCATACAGTCGTCACTCTCTATAACGAAATCCAAGGGACCGAGCAATTTATTTCGGTATGGAGATTTTTCGTTATAAAGAGTGAGGAATAAAATTAACTTGTATCCGTGTACAGTTGCCGGCAAACTTCTTGAATTTTTTGGCGTAGTGGGGGAATGCGCAGAAGACAAATTTTGGGTCTCGTTGGTGGAATGGTACATGCGCAAACTTCCCCGCGCTACGCCGAAAATTGTCAAGATGTTTGCCGGCTGATGTGGCTAAAGAATAAATAATTTATTTATCCATTTATACCATTGTATTACACTTGCAATTCGTGGATTTTTTGGACTTTCTAGATGTCCCTTTTTCGGCAGGAGTCTACCGATTTTTTCGCTATAGAGAGTGAACAATTTCGTTGTAGAAGGTGAATTAATATACGGGTTATTATGGAAAACCAAACAACTCAGGTTCATTTTCACGATATACTGAGTTTTTTGCTATAGGGAAATTCGGTACAGAGAATGACGACTGTATTTTCATTGAAGAATACGCATTAGGCGAGTGTTGTGCGTTAGGATGGCAATTCGTCAATTGTTGAGGTTTCTGAAAGGTTCAAGTTCCAGAATCTGGTTTATCTGGCTGCACCAAGTCTTTTTCTATTTCTGGTAACATAGTCACTCGATCAAACCACATATACGACTATTTTTAATCCTGTTTAGTGTGTCCGGCCTTAAAAAGTAGGCACCAAGTTGCAGTATGCTGGTTTGTCTCGTGCAAGATATAATATATTTGGTCTATTTCGCTCTTTTTTTCCAAAATATATGTTTACGTAAAAGCCATGCAGACTTCACGAGCCTGGTTGTTCTTGTGTGTTCAATATTATAAGTTCAATGAAAGATGCGCAAACTAGTTGTAACCTGTCAAAAATGATAGTCATTTAACATGCCGGTTCATAAAAAGATTTTTTTTAAATTAATAATATTGTATAATATACTTAATATTTTATTACAAAGATACCTTAAAAATATTTACACTTCATTTTTTTTGTTGTGTGTGTATACCTCACCAAAAAGAATTACGATTCTTGTATGTGGTGAGGGATAACCACTTAAAATCATATAGTTCGTAATCTAATTTATTAGATAATAAGAAAGGTAATATATTATTAATCTAATATATAAATCTTAATTAATAATACAATACAGTAAAGTAAATAATATGTAGAATAAATGGTCAAAAGAGACCAAACTCAATCACAAAAGACAATTCTACAATAAATGAGAACCCATTCGGCTTCACTGGGGGAATATGTACACATGCTGCAACCAATATGTATTCAATTATTTAAATCAGACACCCATGAAATAGTAATAACGGCTTTTATCAAAATGTTTGAACATATTTTTATATTTCCACTCCCGGTGATTGGGCCGAATGGTTGGTGTCTTTGCTAAGTCCTATATGTATTGTATTTTTGATGGGTAATGCAGGCTCAGCGGTGGTAAAATCGCTATCGTTGCCGCCTTCGGGTTTGGTGCCTCGGGGTTCAAGCCCCATCTCCGGTCGTTTAATTTGTTTTTTAGCCGTAAATTGGAACGAAATTACGGACGTTACACGAGTTACGGGGACACGTAGACAGACGGACGGACGGACGAACAGACAACGAAATTATTATGTTTGATGATATTGCTCGAACGAAGAGAAAATGCAACAGTAAGCACATAACTCGGTCGCCATAGTAATACATTATGAATTTGATCACAATTATATTACAAAAATTCATCTTTCAAATAGTAAAGACTTACTTAACAGTCGTTGTTGACATTTTAAGTTTGACAAGTTTGAAATTAATGAATTCAATCAATCAGATACCCGTCAAACTTAAAACGCCAACATTGATGTCATTACAATGTTGTACAACAATTGCCAAGATACAGAAGTAACTATATTGCTATTTTCAGAATACAGCCGATTATTGATATGCTTTCACATAGTTACGGTATGCGAGTTTAATTGAACATTATTTATAATTTCTTTACCTTAAAAAAAATTACTTCCAACTTATTCATAAAAAAAAGTGTCGTATCATGTGCAAAATGTTCATAAAATATTTATATTTTGTTTTCTAATGTCACTATCGGACCATCTATTAGGTTCAATAAAGAAAGACCTGTTGACCGTCTGTTTGTTAAAAAGTAATGACGATAATTATTCAAAAAAAAAAATGCGATTATCGTAATTCTGGTGAATAAAAAACGAGTCAGACGTCTCCGGTCGGCGGAACTAGTGTAGTCGCCGGCGTCGCGAGTGTTTCGCGGACTTTTATTTCTTTCCCTCCCTTTTCGATTGGTTTTCGTACCTTATACATACATGCGCACACATACACACGTGCCCGCTGCTCACATATACAAATTGGAGGAAAAAACAGAGGAAAACAAAGGAGGGTCGGCGAAACGGCCCGGAGACAAAGGATAGCCGGAAGCGCGAAACTTGAAATGTGCGTCGGCCTTCTGAAGAAAATATCACTTCCCGCTGACGCGAGGATAATTGCTCGCCGCGCTCCGCCATGTCGCTGATGCCCGACGCCCGCTAAGCCTCCTTCCGCCTGATGCCTTGGAACCGGACCCCACATATTGGACGGTCGGACGAATTCTGAAAATAATAATTTCTTTTATTAATTTTAATTAATTAAAAACTTTGTACGAACCACTTGGAGTAACTTTACGTCCACCGGTTTCGATACTGAACGCATACTGAGTATCCATTACCCATTTTGGTAAACAGTTTAATTTTTGAACGGGAGCGTGGCCCCAGTTGTGGTGGGGGTAATTGACAAGTAGACCGAAACGCGGAATATATCAAGCATCTTAAAATTTAATTGGTTATTAATCGCATTGGCGTTCATTGAGTGTTCGGGCATTTCTTGATTTCTATTTATATTTCTAAGTTGTCCAATCTAAGGCCTCTTTTATTTATATGGAGAATCTCAACAACGTTTTCTTTTTTGAAAATGTGGCCTGTTTCCAAAACATGGTTTACGAATTCCGAGAAGTTAGAAAGATTTTTTTATTTTGGCGATTGTTACTTCAACACTCAAAAATAGACAAGACGCAGATTTACGAGAGTCCATCTTATTCGGTGATTACTGCCCCAACAATAAGATGTAGACGGGACATATTTACTTACGCCCGTGTAATTATTTAATTAATTTACGTTTACGAATTTTGCAATTTCAGATGAGACCTTTGGAGAGTAGTCGTGAATCTACAGTCTAATTAGTGTGATATGTTGATTGAGGGGAATATGGAGTGTAATAGTAAGCGTTTCATAAATATTTGTCATTAAAAACCCAAAACAGGAAGCAGAAATTGTATCCTGTGTTTTATACATATCTTCATGGTGCAATATCACTTGTCAACATCCACAATTTGTGCGGTAACGGCATTTAAACTTTAAACCATTTTAAATTAAAATAGGTAGGTACATCAATATTTTGCTACGCGTACATGCATTGTAATGCCGAACCTCCACAGTGTCTGGATTTTCTTAAAAAGACCCGTCGGAGCGATATTTATATCATTGCAATCCAACGCAAACCAGTCATTGCAATCTGGAGTTTTGTCTAAACTATAGGTTTTTGATGAATATTATATAAAATAAGTACTAATATTATTTGAAAAGTATCTACACATAAGTTTGTCTCGCACACATATACCAACTTCTTCATCCAAAGAGTTCAAATATTAAATTAATACCTACATTTTCGTTACAATAATAGAAATATTGACATTACTCTTTTTTTTCGAGTGATGGGATAACAATCACAGTCTTGTAATTTTCAAAATACTGCCGAATGTTTCAAACACTCTGAACGAAACGAAATCTATCCTAAATATAATAATTTCGTTGTCTGTTTGTTCGTAACGTCCTTAGCTTGATTAAACTACACTGGAATTACAACTTTTTGACAATCAAAGTGTGACACGCAATCAGCGCGCAACGTGCAATGGCTCAGACAACCTGTAAGGGTCGCCCACCAAATTACACGGTCCTCACATTTTTATATTATTATTTTATTATATTTAGTTTTAGGTTTAAGCGAATAAAGTCAACTAAAAAAACAAATGGCTTTCTATTTACGAATTTTCATCTCCAAAATCCTGCAATTACGTCCCGCGATTTTTCATAGTGTACGGCTAGTCTAATAAATATTTTACGGGAATTATCTTACGGCGGGAGACAAGAAGGTGATGCAGAGTAGACAGAAGATCGGGGATGTTGGTAGGGTTTTACGTTTCCTTTATTGTCCGATGTTAAATAAATCCTAGTTGATTGAAATTCATATTTATGAAAGCGGAGATAGTGAAATTTAAGCATACACACAAATAATGTTCTATTTTTCATAATGTAATTTTATATTTATTCACAAATTTTTAATGACAAAATGTATTTTGAAGATAATTTTTGTAATATTATTAATATTTAAAGCTATAACTTCTTGGTTAGACGTTATGACAGAATGTTTGTTATATTAGTATAAACCACTACCAGATTTTAAGTCTACCGGTTTGGAGTCGTACCCGTCTCTTCGTCACTACTAGGCTCTCAACACTGTACACAATGTAGTATATAGTTTTGTGATTAATTTTAATCGAAATAATAACCAAATCATGTCGAAAATGATTTAATAATATATAGTCTTCCACTTTAAGTAAATGTTGAAAGTTTCAGAGCGCTAACTAGTCGGAAAGTAATTTCAAGACTCCACACGACAGACAAAGAGATAAATAAAAGCATGTGAAAATTCAACTAATGCTGCACAAATTTCAAGCACATTTCAAAATTATTTTTTTAATTAATCGATTGATTTAAATTAGGCAAAAATGTTAGATTGTATTTATTATACTGAAAAACTTCACCCATTCATCCTCTTGCGGAAACACTCCAACTACTTACTGCCTTATGACTCAAGCATACGCACTTTTCGTTTTTATGCCCTATGAAATCCGATTATCACTTGTTTCTGACAAATTTTCATTCATTTCAATTTTTATCACACTGCATGTATATTAAAAAAAACTCGTTTTGTCAAACAATCTAAAAATAAATTCACTCTCACTTAGTTCTTCTTCTTTCCTGGCGTTTCACCCCTATGGGGTGTTCTTGCCACAAAACAAGTGTGTTTCTTCGTTGGCAATGGGTGTGATGGTTGTGTTTTTTCCCTCTTTTATTTTGGAAATTTAAATTGTAATCGATTCATATTGGGATAAACATTATTCTGTGTGGATGATTCAATTCTATTACATTCTCTCACTTAGTTCGAAATTTTATTACGTCACAAAAATATTAACTGATTTATTTTACGCGCAATTGAAACAGCTTGGTAAATAGTTTGCAATGTAGGTATGCACCCAAATCAAACATAATAATTTCGTTGTCTGTCCGTCTGCCTTCTGTCTATCCCCGTAACTTAGTGTAACTTTCGTAATTTCGTTTGAATTCACGGCTAAAAAAAACAAATTCAACGGCTGGAGATGAGGCTTGAATCCCGGCCCACCCACCCGAATCAGCCGCTTCTTGCATGCTGCTACGGCCGCCACTCCGTGGACTGCCAAAAATATAGTATAAATGTATACTAGGGTTTAGCAAAGACGAGAACTAATGTACCGTCATTTTCGACGGGTTACGGCTAGTAACAACGATAACTGTAATATATATAACTAAAGTAATGTGCAATAGTGATTTATTTTAACCGGTGACACACTAACCGTTATTAGAGATTTGTATCTGATTGCGTCGATTATTGGCAACTGATTTTTTGCAATTCTACGGGCAATCGGTGCTAGACAACAATTTTGTATATCTTAGTTATCAATCGTCGATACAATCAGATACAAATCACAAATAGCTGTACCGAAAATAAACAGTTAAAATAACGATTTAACCGTCACTAATGTGTAATACGTACGCAAATAGACACTAGGATGCTTTTTTGAGAAAAAAAATACATCTATTGTTTTCGGCGACACATAGAAAAAGGTTAAAGCCATGTATTCACTAGGGGACAAATCGCGAAACATTCCGCTCGACATGTCGCATCAACATCTACGCTCATGTTTCGGGGACAATGACGCGGTCAATTGACGTGTACACACCGGGACTCGCATATCTTGTCGCGGAAATGTCATCCGGTGAGGTTATGGATGACAGCTGCGGTGTCACATTTGACGAAAACGGGGTTCCGCGCAATTCGAAATGTTTTTTGGGTCGCAATTTCAAATTAACGAGGTTTTACTGTAGTAAATTGAATATTATTAAAAACAAGGTCCTTTTTGCAAATAATTATTGTTTTCCAGACGTCACGGAAATATGAGGTTATGATGATAGCCGCGTATTTGTTTATGTTAATAAGTTTATCGAAAAGTAAGAGGAGAAAAAAGAGGAGAATGCGAAATTATTAACTGCAAAGAGAAAGAAGGACGGACATTCTATGCGATCTTCGATCGATACAGCTCGATGAGTTCGAGAACGATTTCGTTTCCCCGCATTGTCATCTTGACAGATACAGCGCATGCGTATTCACTTGTAAACATACCACGTGGTACTGACGCTCCGCGGAATGTTGCAGTGAGTACGCTCGGGTACCGTGCGCATGTCAACGTTGCCACGGCACGTAGAAATGCCGCGCTATGTTGTGCGCGAGGTCGCGGAACAGTGCACGACGTTGCAACGTCACGTAGACTCTATGCCGCGCATGCTGTTGAGGGACAATTTGTCCCCTAGTGAATACATGGCTTAAGACAATATAATGTAAGAGAACTGAGCGCAGATCTTCAATTAATTAAGCATATTTTTTGATGATGATGAAATGTGTATAAATCTGCAGACCTTCGTGGCCGATGTCAGTGGCCGATTGGTGATGTTAAGGTTGTTAGACGTGATTTGCTGAAGACCCCGCGTCACATCTCGTGTCCACCGCTCACCGCCTCCGGTCCACGGGATTCTGGGAGCGGAGATTGCTGGTGGCTGATTACCACATTCGTGACGAGATCGTTTTTGACGGGATCGGTGGATTAATCTCTAAATTGTGCGCACATCTCCGCCCCGAGCGTCCCGCTTGAATCATCTCCTCCTCCTGGTCTGTTCCGCGATTTTTTTTAACTAGCCTCGTATGTGAGGGGTAAAAGATAATGCAGCAATATCCATCAGAGGAAATAATTTTTAAATCAATGGCCACCTCCGTTTTCCTTTTATATACCTATGGGTTTGCTATCAATTAGTGAATACTACTGTCTTTGCTATGATGCTGCAGTCTAAAATCGACATCAACTCTCACTTTAGTATAAAGCGGCCATTTTCTAATGTGACATTCTTGGGGGTTGATTGGTAGAAGTGGTTATTGCTCCCTTTGCTTTTAATAGTGATTTGGAAATTATATTCTGGAATGGATAGAGCTATATTTCCTATTAAATCGCGAATTCAGTACATTCTTAATTAGTTATTTTCGGTGACTGCATTCAACACACAAAACTGGAAAATGGCAGCCAGCGACAGAGCAGCATGGAGGACTTTCTTGGAGGCACCTAGGACCCACCGAGGGTTGTGACGCTGAAGATGGATGGATGGATGGATTCAACACATTATTTTGATATTGCTGCTTTTGCTTTTATACCCTTCATGTTATATTCTTCATTAATTGTGAATAAAGCTGCACATTATTTTATATATAAACGTACACATAGGACCCGGTATATATACATGTTACAGTGAATCTGATTTTCTAGTGAGTCCATCATTCACTGGCATTTTAGAGAAAGTATATTCAAGGTCATTCTTATCATATTCAAAGAGTTTTTCACCAATAGAAATGAATACAATATTTTAACTTGCACTTACTAGTGAATTTATTGGTTTCCGAACTGTCAAAAATTAAATTTGACAAGTGTGAAATCCGTTTCCGTAAAAATCTATGCTTTTAAACGAACTTGTATTATCCAAATTGAAACAACCGGGCCTTGAATAACAATTTAATAAGTCATTGCGTGAACAAGGTTCTTACTGCATTATTAATTTCTTCTGTGCAAATCAACATTATGTAGGTAACGGATATTATTAAAATAGTCATTTTGAAGTGTTGAAAGTTTCGTCTGCAACAATTCTTCATTATATGATTTTATAACAAGATTCTAATGGCACATGGACCTTGTTTTTCAAAATTTATTTTGCGTTTTGTGTCTCATTCTACACTAGTCTAGTCCAAAGTCATCACAAAGCGACAGTATTTCTAATTTTTATCCTTTGAGCGATAGCATATTCTCTATTCTGTGGCGATAGTTCTGTTTCTCGAACTGTCACACTTCTGGACTGGTCTTTGATATTCAATGATTAGTTTAGGTAGGTAACTAAAACGTAATATATTTTTAAAATTTTAATCGCGAACACTTACGAAATTCTGATCATCTTATAATTCAAAAGACAGTCGATTAAACTCATAAAAATGATACGGTGCGAGCGAGCTTCACGTCTGTCACCGACGTCGAGCCGAGTAAGGCCCGGTTGTTTCAAGTTCGATCAAAGTAAGCGGTCGATAAAAGCATAGATTTTTACGAAAACGGATCGTCTGATTGGTGGAGAAAGTAAAAATCTATGCTTTAAGAGAACGCTTACTTTAATCCAACTTGAAACAACCGGCCCTAAGTTTGCGAACTTAAAAACCGCGCACTTTATGTTGTACGTCTACCACCCGTGCTTACACGTGCGCAAACAAGAAACGCAAACGACATTAGACACATTTTTGATAAAAAGATAGAAAATTGGAAATGCGGAACAATCTGAATGAATTCAAACGTAAATGGATGACTTAGAATCTCTTTGATTTTTGTATTTTTCGCATCGAGTGTTTGTTACTTGGCGCACTTTTAAAGGTTCATTTAAAATTAATAATACCGGGTGTATGTTTATTTATGTTTCTATATTTGTAAGAAATAAACTTTTGTTGTATTGTTATAAAAAAAAACATATTTAATAAACTTAATTGACAAAATACATATTCATTAATAAAAATTTTCCCTTAACCCCCCAATATTTACATGGTGACATAACCTCGTTTTGTTCTGGCAGTCGTCAGATATCATAAAAAACCCGAGTGCGCGATCTTTTAGCCGACACCTTACTTCGCGATTCGTATTCGTTTTGCGGTGCCGCTGTCCTATTTTAATTTAGGAGTTAAAATAGGACCGCAAAATGAATAAAAATCGTCTAGTGTAGTGCCGCCTTTATACTTTCTACGCTTTAAGAATTACGTGTACAAATTGATGGTTTCACCGATATATTGTCTATGCTTTGAGCAATGTATTTTCACGGATTATGTGTAGTGAATCTGAGAATTCGTTGATTTAGATGTTTTCACTGCCCCCACTCTGCCCGACCGGGAAAAGTACATTTTTACTAGTGAAAGTATAGTCTCACTAAAAATGCAAATTCGCTGTAACATATACACAAACACAAGTTACTGAGACTGTACGAAATATTTGATACTAGTGCACGGGTAATTTAAAAATGAATTCACGTAATTGGAAATTATTATACATTGTCAGGTACATGTATTATAGTGAAAATACGAGTATATTGTGTTATAGTGAAGATCTCTCCCGTAAATTTAAGCATGATTGTTATTTGATTGTAAGAATTTTTGGTGATTAATTAATCATAATTCGACGAGAAATCACCAGAAACTTAAGCTTTACTAGAAACCAAAACAGTTATATCTTAGTTGTATACCAAGATATATATACATATTTACGATAACTATAATATATTTAATAATGTACAAAATCGACGATACAATTTCAAGAATTAAAGTTAAATCAGTTAAATTTTCAAATATATTTTCTTTCTAATACCAAAGTTTGTGTTACGAGCTTTTCTGGATGAATATTTACCATTGTCGCGTACACACAGATACATTAAAATGCATGGACATAATATAATATAATAACATAATACACAATCTTGCACGTAAACATACGTAAACACGTAAACGTACGCTCTTGTACTCATTATCGGCCGTATCCTATCGATGCATTATCGGCCGTATTCTATCCATGCATTATCGGCCGTATCCTATCGGTGCATTATCGGCCGTATTCTATCCACGCATTATCGGCAGTATCCTATCCACGCATTATCGACCGAATCCTATCCACGCATCACCGGTCGTATCCTATCCACTGTTTGATGGGTGCTTCCCGTGAGTTTGGTGATTTCAAAAGTCTAGTGGTTTTTAATACGACCTCCAATCTCTAGATATCAGTCCTCCCAGCGGAGTGACCTGCCCGTTGCCATTTAATATTCTTACACAACGAGCGCAAGAAAATCTCTTCGCCGATATAAATATGTACTATATTCTCGATTTCAGTTAATAAACCCGATTCTTTGTAGGAGAAAATGAACATTTCATCTTAAGGCTGCGTTAAATCTTCACTTGAATGTAAAAATCCAGCCACGATTTCACGGCATTGCAGAGCTTTCGTGGAATTCGGAGCCCAACATCCGCTCCGGCCCTGGGGAGGCGCGAGAAAGTGGATGGCTGTTGCGTGTCTGCGGGGCGGGGCGCAGCGCGCCGGGGGGGAGGAGGGCCGAACCAGGACCTAGAGAGCCCGTTTCTACAAAAAACTATTTGGTATTTTTACTAGATATGCGAGTTAATTTTTCTGCTCTTCTTTACTGGAACTTAGAAATGAAGGAAGGTTCGTGCTTCGTCTAATTTCTTGTGCTCCTTTTCACTCCATGTCAAAAGATCGATCTTTCGACCTCTGTCCTAGTATATGTTCCCAGTAATCACTAATTTCATGATCAAAAATATGTATGTTGGATTGGTGAGAAAATTTTGAAGTTTTTTTTCGAAGAATGATTTCCGGTTGATGTTATAACTTTATAACTGTTGGTTGTTATATTATTATTACGAGTAGCCTGTTGGTGTAGTGGTCATGACGCTCGCCTAGTGATCTGGTGGTCGGTGGTTTGAGCCCCATTCCAGGACACCAGCAAGTTAGTTCTATTTTCATAGCTTTTGGCTTAGTTTTATAATAGTAAGAATATTAATGCGACATGTATTACGTGTTCGCATCTCTATTAAAAAA
>JADDOH010008762.1:0-61635 GCA_016648135.1 Agrypnia vestita
TGATGAATGTCAGCAAATCGAAAGTGATGGTATTCGCGAGAGACGAAAGAGTGACTAAGTGTGATGTAATTATAAACAACGAATGCTTAGAACAAGTGAACGAGTTTGTGTATTTGGGAAGTATGTTTAGTAGAGACGGCAAGGCTGAGAATGATATCGAAAGGAGAGTAACTGCGGGAAACAAAGTTAATGGTGCACTAAATGCAATTATGGCCAATAAGAATCTGTCAAAAGAAGCAATACATAATGGCGTTCTAGTGCCAACCCTTATGTATGGAAATGAAGCCTGGAATTGGCAAAAGAGGAATGAAAGTAGACTGAATGCGGTGGAAATGCGGTCAGACGCTTGTGTGGAAAATCTTTGGTCGATAGAGTGAGGAATGAACAAATTAGAAGTGAATGCAATGCTGGCTGTAGTGTGGTAGATAGAATAAAGAAAGGAGTACTGAGATGGTTTGGTCATGTGGAACGTATGAACGAGAAAAGGATGGTTAAGAAAATATATGAGGCGAATGTTGAAGGCAACAGGAATAGAGGGCGTCCGCGAAAGACCTGGCACGATCAGGTACTACAAGTATTTGAGGATGGCCCTGTTAAAAGCCGCAACAACCGTGGAACGTGTATGAGAAGATGTATGAATGTGGCCGAAGCAAAAGTGGTGTGCCAGGATAGAAGAGTGTGGCGTTCAATCCTCTCTGCCTACCCCTGCGGGGAAACGGCGTGATGGTTAGTTAGTTAGTTAGTTTGTTCAACAATGAAAATGCGTTGTTTCTCATATAGTGCTCCACTTTTACTAACCATAAACTGTTTTTTTTGAGTTGCGAATGCTTAACCGCACAAAGGGCAGCAAATTCAAATCTTGCGAAAAACTGAATAAATTTTTTGGCACAAAGAGTGTACAATATTTTAAAATTTTTATTAAATAATGAATTTATTCATATTTTTTTTCTCTAATGAATTTGAATATACAAGAAAAAAGTTTGAAGAAATTTCGAAAAACTAGTGTTTTTAAAGAACACTTTAAGTATCTTAAAAAAATAGTTTATATTTAAATATTTTGATAGATGTGAACCAAACTGTGCTACGTCAATTTGCCATGCCAAATCAACGTAGCATATATATGGATTGTTTGCTTGATAATGTTTTTGTTCAAGCATAATTTTTTTTCAGCGTTTTTATAGAAATATGAGAGAACGTGAAATTAGTGTATGTGGTACCTACTAGAATCCAGATCTCGGGCGAAGCCGGGGAAGTGAAGGTAGTGTATTTATAAAAGAACATAGAAAATATTTATAAAAATTAAATTTACCATCTCTCTTATACATCTAATCCGTCAAGATCACAAAAATTAAAAAGTAAATTCAAATACACCATCACGAGCCGAGTGGAGATTTTAATAAGGTTCCAGTTGTTGAAATTACGTCCCGAGACATCACAAAAAAATATCAATTTCGCTAAAGCATCCGCGAGATACTTGCAGAGCGATGACATTCCAAAAAGGGAAAATGGCGTCCTTTTGTGCGTCAAAATAATTCTTTCCTTCTCCTTTGAGTTCGGACAGCATCCAATTACGCTTTCCGGGCCACGCGTATAAAAATGTGATTACTGCGCACCTCCCGCTGTGTTATGATAATTCGCGTCAAGGCGCCGCACTGTGATCAACGTTCATTTCGTATAAAGACAGAATTATTTTTCATGCACGTAGACTTTTAACTCAAAATAATAGCTAAGGAATAAATACAAATGTAGCAAATTTATTTTGTGGTAACATAATTATAATTAATATAAATTAACTTTGTTTTGTAATGATTGTGATTATTTTTATATAGAAAAAACGTGTAGAAATTTTGAAATTAGAATTAAAGAACACTTAAGGTGTTTAAATAGTAATAATTGTTCTGAATTTTCTAACCATCTTTTGGCTACGGGTCATTCTTTTGATATTAATAAGGGTTTACAAATTTTACATACAAATTATACAGAATCACAATTTGGTAAATTAGAAATTTTGGAAATAAGAAAGAGTGTAAATAGTAAATTGAATATTATAAATAATCAGGTCCTTTTTGCAAATAGTTATCTTTTAAATTTATTTTCATATTAATTAGGTACTTTATATTATTATTTTCCATATATAACTTTTTAATATTTTGATCTATACTTCGATTTTTAAATATTATTTTTGTTTTCCTGATGAAGAAGCCATTGGCTTTGAAACATATTGATTTTTTTCAATAAATAAGTGGTTTAAACAAAGTTAATTTATATTAATTTTAATAACAAAATTGTTTATTTTGGAATGTTCGCATTGGTATTTTTATATAAAAATAAATTTAATAAAGGAACTTTTTTTTTTAAAAATTATACACATACACTGTAGCTACTTAATTAAACTAGGCTAGATTTAAAAGTTTAAACAAAAACGTAAAATGAAATTCACCATCTGAATTAGGTTATGAGTATTCTGTAAACATTCGCTACGAATGCTCGCCCACTCTTAACAAAACGCGATTTTATTGAAATAAAGCGAGGTAAACTGCGATCAGTTTGAAAAGCATGAAGAATAGGAATTCTGTATTAGACTACATATTCCCGAACAGACAGATAACGGAAAAGGAATGATATGCCCGTACGCTGCATCAAGTTTTCGTCGAATTTAAGAAGGATAACTATCAATATTACTAGTTGAACTAGGGATTCTAAAAAATGAATAAAAATTCTGCAAGACTTATTGCAGAGTGAGAGTTGTGATTAAAATATCCGATCCTTTCCCAATTAATAGTGGCCTTAGACATGGAGATCCACAGTGCCACTGGTATTTAATCTAATTTTGGAGTACGTGATGCGGAAGAAGGAAACAGCGATTAATGACAGTGAAGATATTTCATTGCCTTATGCGGATGATATACGTATATTTTCGGATGACATCTTCGTAACAGTACAGAAGCGGGACTTGAGATCAGCTGACAAAGCATCGTTATGATGCCAGCCAGTCAATAAGCCTTTGAATCTGTAGAATTGTTGCAATATCTTGGAATAAATGTGACAAGTAATAATGATACATACAAATAAAAAGATAGTAGAATAAAATCGTGATACGTTTGATCTTTTTCACACATATAATTTTAATTGTATACTAATAAACTGTGTACAATACTGATACACCTTACTCAGATATCCCAAATAATGTTAAAGCAAGGAAACTGTAGTGGGCGGGATATACCTACGGCAAGAGCAGATGCGTCTCATAACATACACAAAGCTGTTATACACATGCCAACCGGATAAAAACTGAAGGGAATCATGACGAAGATAAGCAGATGTTGCCAAATAGACTTGTTAGGTATAGAGTAACGTCCAGTATACTGGACCGTAAATCCTGGAATGGTGGTACTCTATTGTGATTGCGATTAGGGTCTACCGAGACCAATTGTGATTTTAGTTGGACTTTATATGTGTTTACGTGAATGTCAATATAATAATAATAAGTTAAAAATGATTCTCAGTCAACAACTCTGAAAATTCTTAGTCGAGGTTTGTAATTTATTATTGGCCAAGTCTATTCTATCACACCGAAAAAGAAAGAAGTATTAAAGGAAGGATACTAAATAAAATAATATATTTATGTAAAAAACATGGCTTCTCATTGAAAGTAAAAATATATTTTAACGTAGACTATAATATATTACTCGAGGATACATGTATTTCAAAGTGACAAAAATTACTGAACCATAAATATCAACATTTTTTATATCTTCAAAGACTTTATCCAATAATACTTTTTGTAGTAAACTTACAATCGCATGTGCACTCCGCACTGTCTTCAGTGAAATAGATTGATCTGAGCATCCGACTGGTAATAGCATTCACTTTGCAATGTGCCACCTCTACATGGCGATAATCACATACTATGAATATTCAAGAGTAAAAAATGAGTTTGTTTTTATTACTATTACGTACATTTGAATAAGATTTGTGAGATGAAATTTTATCGTTTTGTCTACTTACGTTAATATTAATTGATCACGGTGCGCCGGCTCCCATCCTTGGTCATGTATTCCAAGGTGGAATCTGAATTACCATAAGAACGTTGTTTGATGTATCCGCGTAAAAATTTTCGCTAGGAGCTAGATTAGAAATTCGCCGTTCGCATGGCTTTGGGGCAAGCACGGTAAATCTCCGTTGTGAAATTTTCTTGTTTTCGATCTTTTGCCGAGAGTGTCACACGCAGAAACACAAAATTGGATCGCTTTGTTTTTATGTCAATATGAAGTTTGGAAAAATGTCACAGAAACTCAGTTTTTAATAACTATTTTACTACAGCTAGACCGCATTCAAAAGAATGCGCGCAAAAAATACGTGTGTTGTTACGATGCAAAAAATGAACACAAAAGAAGTTTTTCTTTTAAGTAAGTAACCTTTTTAAACTAAAAAATATATATTTATTTGGAATATCATATTGAGGCTTGTAATACGGGCTTGCCAGGCAACTTTCCCCCGCTTTCTTCTTACCGGAAAAAGCTAGGGAATGGTCTTTTGATTGTGGTCGACCTATAGTAGCAAAGTTTTAAGTCGAGCTTGGAACAGATTGGATATGCCATAAAATGAGGTGGGATGTAGTCCATTTTGATTCTTAATCGAAAAAGCGCTTTATGTCATAGGAAAAGCATAAAAACAAAAACATAAAATGTTAATTATATTTTCACGTGTCGTGGCTGTGGGAGGATGAATGAAAACGCTGAAAATTAATTAGTGAATTATTAATTACTGTTTACTTAACTATTCAATGTACAAAGTCACTTATCACTATTAAACTTAACGCTATTTCTTAAATCACATTATATCATTTGTAAATAAACACATTTTTATCGCTTATTTAATATTCACTAGAACATTCCATCCGATTCTCACTCGCAGTATTTAATCGCTTATTTTTTTCGCCGATTATTATTATTTGCTCATTTATCGCTTGGATTATCGCGTTTCCCCTATCAAACGCGACTCAACTCCACTGCGCCTTTATTTATATCTGAAAGGCCTTTATTTATATCTGAAAATGCTGGTACTTCGTAGTTTCTGGATCATTCTTGTATTAGGAGAAGATTCTCGTGGGCTTTTAGGCTTTTAGGCGTTTCTTGAATGTTTCAGACGCCTCTCAAAGGTCGCAGATCATCTTAGGCCGATCTCGATTTTTCTACAAGTGACGTGGGGTGCGTAATTTTTTTTAGCATCTCGTTACAATATCAAGAAATACCCTTTAAGATTTCCCCAAGCACAGAATCATACAACAGATACAGATAGTTAGTTAATCACCCTTTACCACGTAACCTATGAAACTTTGGTAAGAAGAATTTCTTTTTCATACACTTCTGTTTTGAATGTTTTTGAATTCTGTTTAAGTAATCTATTTTGATACATTCAGTAATATGACAGATGTGGGTTTTTATTATACACTTATACGTAAGCTATAATCCGACAAATATGACGAAATTTTTATGTTTGAATGCAGCATTATATAAATAAGTTATTAGTTATTTACACTAATTAGTCACAACCAAAAAATATAAAATGATAGCTAATTAATTTTTTAATTAAGGTCTCTTTCGTTTTTTAAGGGTATGTAAAGAAAAAATATATAAAAATAAAATGTGATTTACTAATCTAAGATATGTAAAAAATAATTTACAAACAAATTTTTATGAAGAAAAGGTATAATATACATGAAAATTTATAAATGCCCGATGCAAAAAAATGGCGGCTCACAGTCGGCATTAAAATTTATTGAAATATTAATGAAATTTGCTGTTATGGATTATTACCAGCCCTTATTGTAGCCCCCTGAAAGGAGGTAAGTGTAATGACAGCTTTTTATAATAATATATTCGTACTTAAAGTAATACATTCGTACTTAAACAAAGAATTTTACTTCGAGACTTAACAAAGATATTCTACGTATTTTATGACTTGATCTAACAGTTGAGAATTAAAGTAACATCGCACAGATAGAACCGAACTAATGCGTAAAGCTTGTCGCAACAATAAACGGGATTGCTTCGCTAATTGGCGTGACTTCCCGTCGTCCCTTGTCCATAGATTTTTGGCGTGGACGGCCGTTAGGAGTGGCCTGGGCCGACATCTAAGGTAGATCAGAAATTTTCTAAGAGATGACTGTAAATAAAGTCACCTCCATAATGAATGAAGTTGTAAAGTGTAAAAAGTTTTAAAAAATTACTTGATAAGAAATACACTAAAGTATTATGAAGTTTAAAAAAAAAAAACTTTTCTAGTTATCATGTACTGTTGACGCCGATATGTTGTCGTCCTGCTTTTAGGCGCGATACCCGCAATCGTCCCTGCGTTTCCGTGTAACATATCTCCATCTCTCTTCCCCTCTTTCTTCTTTAAATCCTTTCGGGTTGCGTCTCAAACCAGGACATCAGCGGATACATTCCTAGGGATCAACTCCCACCTATTTATTATATGCGACATGTAGACTATCAAAAAAAATTTCATTGTTTCAAACGTTACGGGCAAGGCAAAAAAATGTAGAATAAATATTTTTTTAGTAAACTTAAATTTAATCTGTCCCATATGTATCCAGCTTCATATTTAAATCTTCTTGTAAATGTAATAAAAAGTCATTTAAGGGAGTATTTTCGGGCGTTTTTTAGAGTTTTGTAAAAAGGAAACAAATAATATTTTTGGTATACATTTTTTTATAATTCGTTTATTTATATCATAAGAATATATCAAAAAAAAAAAAAAAAAAAAAAATTAAAACTAAAAAAAAAATAAAAAAATCAAAACTCAAAAAAAATAAAAAAATCAAAACTCAAAAAATTATCGGCTGGTAAAGTGAGGGGTCCAAAAAAAGGGATATCCTGGCGGACATGGTTCCAACCCTTGTGGTCATCTGAAACAAAAAATTCTAACGGATTCTTAATTAGTAAAGATGTCGCTATCGCCCCTACTTTGGAGAAATATATATATATTTTTTAAAATGGCGGCCATTTGAAAAAAAAACACATTTTTTCGCGTTTTTTTGACAGTTAAATGTTTTTTTAAATAGTAAAAATAAAAATTTCGACTTTAATCTGGTAGGGATTATAGAGGAATGTATAGAGAAGGTTCAAACAAAATTGTTAATAAATCGGTTTGGTAGAACTTGAGATATCATGTCTGCCAGCTTGAAAAATGAAGTTTTTAGAAAAACGCATTTAAAGTTTTGAGTAAAGTTTCAGTATACTGTACTTGCATATTTTTAATCGGCGATTCCTGCTTCATACAATGGACCTTTCTCCACTTCAAAATGTTCATTCTCTGAAGTTTTTTCTTGTAGACGAGCAGCATTTGAAGCATCCGAAGCTCGGATTTCAGAGCGTTCGATCTGAACTTCACGTTTCCCAGCGAACGCATGGGCTTCTGGACCAATCGTGATTCCCATAACGTTTAGTATTTTTAGAATGGGTATAAAATCTTCATTGAAAATATTAAGAGCGAGAAAAATAGCAATTTTAATGTCCATATTAAAGAATTCAACGATTTTTATATTTTGACGTATTCCGAAAATGTTATATTTTGCTTACATGTAGAACGCAGAATTAATAATGAAAGTGATGTAAAAATAGATAAAAATTCTAAAATGCAATAGCCGTAATTTTTTTCTATTATAACTTCTTCGTCACACGATCTTTTCAATTTTGCTGCGGATGCACTAGTGAAACTAATTTCTTCTTCTACAGTATGTTGATTACCTCTAAATTGTCTTTTTGTCTTTTTAAATTCACGCTTAGCACCATATGTATTTTGAACTTTTTTATCTTAACTACTATAATATTCTCTCAAAATATTTGTAAAATATTCGCAGAGTACGCACGTCAACGATGTTTAACGATTGACTCGATACTCACCTGAACTAAATAGTAGAACGAAAAGATTTCAAAAAAATACGTTAATATGACCTTCAGTTAAATATACATTATTTAGGTATAGTATAAGAAAGATTTTATGAGGTAATCCATCCGCAGGTGGTCGGCAAATCGCCCCCTCTATTGTTCGGTTACTTGCCACGCCATCGAAATCGCTGTATCTCGGTAAATAATTGGAATTTTGAAAAATTCATTTGAGGACATAATTCTGAATGTCTAAACTTACGGAATATGCAAAAAAAATTTGATTTTTTAAAATTTCTAGACTAGAATACCCCCTTAAAATTTATAACGAAATAAAGTGGATTAAAATCGGTTCAGATATTCGGAACAATGTTTCGAATCCCGTGTGCGGTATCTCACATTCTCAAGAAAATAGAAATAAAAAAAATCATCGTAAAATTGTAGCAAAATTTGTTAAAGGGTGAGAAGTCCGAGGGTGGCAAAGCTGAGGTTACGGTAGGCGGAGAAAGACTGCGGCAAAATTTAAGGGTTGATACTTCATTATTTCTATTCCAACAATTCACGGGTCTGCTGGGAGAAATTCAAATTTAATTCTGGCCGTCTCCGGATTTAGAGATAGACCCCATCAACAAATTGGATTTAATTAGACTATGATAATAAACAGAATTTTCTGGCCTGTAACGTGTTGTGTAACTTTCATATTGTATTATAGTTTATCTGAGCATAAACCAAATCTAAATTGACTGAATTGAATGAATGACTACGGTATTTTAGATAAATAATTGGTTCAGTGAAAAATATACTTTTAATTATATTTATAAATAAATAGGTATGTATAAAATGAATATTATTTATTGTAAACTTGTTGTTATTGACAATGGGAGAATCCAGAAAACGTTTTAACAATTCAAAATAAATATAGTGGAATAAAACAGTGTTGTGTTTACCTTCATTTTAAAAAATATTATTTATTTATTTATACACTTCAGGGCTTTTACAAACAATAAGGTAAAGTGTACATTTTTGCCCATGAAATACAAACAAGAAAATATAAAAGTACAAAGTGGATATCAAATACATAGCAGTAGCACAATACTAAAAGATAAATATAATATAATGTAAAAAGCAAGTGTATAGCAAAAGCAGAAGCTTAAAAAAGTATAATATATTAAAAATTACAACAAAGTAATATAATAATAATAATATAAAGTAGAAAGCAATGTTCACAAGTTTAGTAAAGCAAAATAATATTTTTTTACATAACAGTTTGTTATCTCACCCCATCATGAAATAAAATCCACTTATTTAAGTTTGTGGCTAAAATAAGTGGTGGATTCTGCGCCTCCATCCCTGAAGCCGCCACAGCACCACCCGAACCGACTTTTGTCAGTACCAGGTCTAGAAGGCAAGCAGCGGGGCTAAAGCCACCAGGGTATATTTCATTTGTACTCGTCCTGGTGTACGCTATTTCAGCTTCTGGGGGAACCCGCCACAGGGATGAACTGATAGAAAGGACTTACTTCAACAAGAGTAGTATATTCAATGCTGTTACAATTCTAGTACGTGGGTTATTAGAAATTATTAAATCGCGAGCTTACGTCAGTGTTATAATACGCACGGATTTTTGCTATTTGCTGCGAGACGCACTCTATCTAGCGCGGAGCAGTATTTAGACGATCAGGACGAGCGTGGACCGGAGCTCTGGACTGGGCCGCTGGTGGAAAGAGAATGTCGTCCTGGTCTCCGCTGCCGAGCGCTTGGAGCTGGTAGGTAGGCCTGCGGCGTCTGGAACCTTCCGCTGGTCAGTGTCGGCTTGTACCGCCCTCCGGCGCGAGATGCCGCGCTCCTGCGCTTCGGGCATCGTGTTCACCACAAGTCCAACTGATTCAATACTAGTAATCTTTCAATACACTTTTTAAATATATAGATTTGTTTATATATTATAAAGTTGGTGAAAAAAACGTCAAGTTGATCGTATTTGTTCGCTAGTCTAGGAAGCCTTTAGAGTGGGGAATTTAAAACGTAGTTTGTAGCTGCAGTTTTCAAGGCAATAGTTACGCGAGATGGAAGATGCAAGCATATACGTTCTAATAGATATTTTATACGAACCGTATGTTTTTCCTCTTAAAATAATTCGAAAATAAATTATCAAAGTAATATAAAAAAAAAACAAAAACCTCTCCTACAGATTTACTATTCAAAGAAATTAATTTTCCAATATTAGACAGATTATAAAAAAACAATTCAATATAAGTACATAAAGAGACATTCATTCAACAAAATATAAATACACCACAAACTCATAATTCTCATATTCATAGCCAAAGAGCGCGAATATAAGGATGTTTAAACATTCCAAAATACAACAAAACAGCCACACAACACCATTACACTTATCTAGGTGTTAAATTTTTTAATAACTTACCAATGATAGGAGCTTATTAGCCTTGTCGTTAGGACGCTTGCTTCGTGATCCAAAGGTCGCAGCTCTTGACCAGCAAGTTAGTCCTATTTTTATTGCATAAGCATTTAGCTTAGTTTAAAAATAGTAAGAATATTGATGTGACATGTATTCCGTGATCGCATCTCATTATTAAAAAAAAGTGAAAAATAATTTACTGAATTCAAGAAATATATAAAACAAATAGAATAATACATAATCAAAACAAAAACATTTAAAATTTAAAAAAACTAACCCATAAAAACCAAGTTTTTATTTTACTCCCTTTCTTTGTAAATTAAGTTTACTATCATGTAATTAAATAATTGATTGACTGAAAATGAAACATGTCTAGACAAATATCTATGTCAAGAATCTCTTATTAATTATTTGATTTCTTCACAAATAAACCGAAGTGTGTTGTCATCTGTGAACCAATTGTCATAAATTTTCGAAATTCGTAGTGAAGTACCTATTATACCTACCGACGGAGTAATTCAAATTTTAAATATTCCGTGACGTTATCAGGCCGCCGTTGGTAGAATCAAACTTTTGTAATGATTCCAATTTGAAAAAACCATTTAAATTTTTAAAAATCCAAAATTATACTATAATTATTAATTTTTAACGAAAATTTGATAGATCTTCTTGATCGTCGCCACGAGTCTACTTGCAAAGTTTCAGCTCGATTGGATCACGGGAGGAGGGTCAAAAATCGATCCAAAGTTTTTTCGACGGCAAGCCGGCCAGCAAGCACGCAAGCAGACGCCACGAGTTAATATAAAGGGAGTAATAACTATACTCTGAAAATAATTACTTGATTCACTACTATTTATACTCAAGAACACATTCTTATTGTGAATTTGCAATTTTTTCAGAACGAAGTTCTGTGAAATTTGAAACCAAATTTATTAATGAATTAGAAAGACATACAGAAAAATCAAATTAACGAAAAAATATTTGGCTGCTACCGGGATTCCGGCAGATCTTATTATACAAGATAAACGTTATATTTAAATTGTACTCAAAATAACAAGTTAAAACGGAGAATTTTCCAATTCTTTTTCATTTTAGTAAAATAGTAAAATAAAGAGCCAACCAAGGCACTGTTAACAAATTGAATTTTTGATTAAGAAATAAAATAAAATCACTAAGGTGGAATAAAATAGCTTTGAAATAAGTACTTCCACAATAATATAGCTCGTAGGGAAGCGATGCGGAAAACAATTCTTAGAGGAAATAAAACTATTAACAGAAAACAGTATGGGAATGTTGCGGCGGTCGCCTGAATGGAACCCGCCAAGTGGGCATCAAGATGTTTTGATACAGGAAACATCTAATTTAAATGCATCGAGCGGATATCTGATTCGGGTCAAATTGTGTAGGATCTCTCTAGCCCGAGAGCCTGGCTGCGAGATCCAAGAGCAACTCCAAGCCACGGGTTCTCGGAAGAAAATTCGTAGCAAACCGACGCTCTCGAAATCAGACGGAAAAAATGTTTTAGCCTTTTGATTATGAAAGTGATTATTTTGACAGATACTCGAGTTGGATGGATCTTGAATAATATAAATACAATACAAGGAACAGGTTTGATGCAATCTTCACCGATGCACATCGCAGGTACAAGGAACTGCTGAATTTATTATTAGCGTCGTGTCGGAGGTCCCTCCTCACAGCAAGAGCACATAATGCTGTATTGGATACAAAAGACAACCTGTGTAAGTAGCTTACTTGAAGAATTACGTCTGTAGGTAACTTGCAGTGTTCAATAAAATATAAAAAAAATGACAATACCATATACAAATTAAACTTATAGCTATATAAAATTAATACCATATACAAATTAAACTTATAGCTATATAAAATTAAACAAACAAATATCGACTACTGGTGACTGGCAAAAGGACGGAAAGAAACTGAAAGTTTATTCGCAATCAGTACATAAATAGTCATAAATAAAATATCTTCATTAAAAAAAACAAAAATATACCTTCTTACACCAAACATGAAACCAATGTAAAAAAATACATTTATCTTTAGCTTTTAACATCACTATGCTTTACTACCTACCCATCAATACTGTTTTTTTTTTTACTAAATTTATTTAAGTTATTATTATTATTACAATTATAATTACAAAATTAGTACATTTATTTAATAATAAGCAATAATATAATAGAACTTGAAATGTAAATGCGTATAAACTTATTGTTGCGAATTTGTAATAAAATACAAAAGTATACAAGCGAGCTACTCTGAAACATTGCCTAGTTGAGTAGCTTTAATCCGCAAAAATATAAATTGTACTGTAAAAAAATCTAATGTAAACAAAGATTTGGTAAAATAAATAAAAGACTTTGCTTATTGTGAATTTAAAACAGAGATGGGAGCAAACATCAATACGTAACCAAACTTACAAACAGGTCGCTTGTAACCGAGGGTACAAACAAAAATTAATTTCCCATATCTAACTTTGGTTAATTAATTATGATGGATTAATTGATTAATTGTCAATGTGTATTGTCGTGGATGCAAAATTGATGGATGGTAAAATATCGATTATACGATTTCGTCCACACAGACAAGTAGGTAAAGCTAATATAAGCGTGCTAAAAAATAATTTTATTCATTTTTAGAGCACTTATGTCTAATATTGCGAAAATGTACTTTTTTATTAGATCTTCACAGTTATATATTAACCCGCCTATTATATATTTACCTGTCTTATCCATTTATCCAATTTTTATCCAGTTCATTGACTGAAAAATCAATATGCAGCACGACATCTGGACGCCAGGTTTTCACGTCGCCAAACCCGAGGCACGCAATGCGAGCTGAGGCAGCCAGTAATTACCAGCGGCCGCGGCCCCCCGTTCCGCATCCGCGAGGTACTCCTTGGGACTAGAGTACGCCGATGTCAATGTTGTGAAATTATGCTCAAGAACGCTCATTAATGACGTTGAAGTTCTGGAATCTGTGGAGAGGAATAATGTGTTGGATGTCCTCGTAATGTAGATATAGTTAATCATTAACAATGTTATGCAGCGATATTTGTGATTGTCATGCCGCAGTCTCCACGGTGGCGCAAGGAGATTGGGCGTGGAATATAGAGGAGGAATGGAAAGGAAGATTAATGAAAAGTGTGAGAGCATGAAGATTAAATGTTTTGATGTACTGTGTGTTAGTGAGAGTATGAGGAAAGGATCTTCTAGTTTGGGTCTTCTTGGGTATTATGCCGTGCCGATACCATTGCAGGGTCCATCATCAGGGATGATGTGTTCTAAAACATCAGCCCTGATGATGGACCTACAATGGGATCCGAAACGTCGGCCAGAAAGGTCGTAATAACACGGAGTAATACCCCAGAAGATTCAAACAAGAAGATCCCGAGTGCCGTGAAAACCGAAGAACATTAAGAAGAAAGGAAGTGGAAAAGTGGAAAAAAAAGAAATGGAACACAATGGTCTGCTCGTACTGTGATTCATGTTGAACAGTTTAAAAGACCCCTTTAATATTTACATTTAAAAGGAGATACACACATATGTATATAAATTTATGTATTTATTTATTTACAAAGAGAATTCACACGATCTCAGTTACAATAAATCAACAAACATAATCTTTATTATAATTGTCCTGAAAATGACGATAGTATTGCAAATATTTATGGAAATTGTTTTTATGCTGGCAATGGTGCCAGCATAAAAACAAATGACGAAATCGTATAAAGTAGCGAGATGTATGGATTGTTTTAAAATACATGCAGATTGTTTCGTGATCGCCGCGCGCGGGCCGCGCCAAGATTCTGATTGGTCGGGCTGACGCCCGATGTGTTCTGCGCCAACAGCTGGCCAGGATTAAAATTTTTAAAAATCCGCTCAGCGACAGTTGAAAAGCGTGTCAGGTGTCGTTTTTCGGTGAAAACCGACATTCCTCTTCGTGTGTGTTCAAGATCAGTTCAATTTAGCCTTCCGGAAGAGACACACCAACTGTTCCGGATTCGACAAAGCCAGGAGAGTTGCGATTGAAGCCGCACCCGACGTACCAGGAAAACCGCAAGTACAATTTGTCCACTGTGTCATAGTTAGCTTTGGCCCGGTATTTCGGTATTTCGGGTGTCATTGATTATCAATCATAATCGGCGGCGATTGGAAAAGGAAATTATTTTTTTCCAATCCCCGATGGTAGCGATCCGTCCGTCATCGTACACAGATAATATTTAATGTGTAGATATATTATATTTATAAAAATAATGTACTTAATATTTGTACACGTTCATTAATTTTTAATATACATATTTGTGCTTCAAAATTATTTGTGAATTTCGCCTTATTCTTTTTTAGTTATGTGCTGGCTACACAGCTGCCAGCGCGACCGGCCGGTGCGCGGCGGCGCAATGGGCGCGATCGGAGCGATGACAGCTATGTTGGCGAAATATTCACGTTTTCTCTTTATACTATTTATCGCTTTAAAAAGCTGCTTTGAGTTTGAAAATGTTATATCACAGTGAATGAAATGATTTAATCAGCAGCTCTTAGATTACGGAATTACGTGCAGTACATAATTATGAATGATATTTAACTGTCATATGCATGTCTTTCATGTTAGAACGCCGTGTTTCGGAAATGACACAAATAAAAAAATCTTTATTTTATATTTTCCAGAACATTAGTAATTCGAAAACATAAAAAGCAACGGCATTAAGAACAAATATATCATTATATTAAATTTATCCCCAAATCAAATATAAATGGTTATTGCGTGTGTTTAATACATCCACAGCTACAATCAAAAATGCAAAATTAGTAGATACATCGACATTGTGCGACTTACCAATATTGTTTTACGTTGAAATCGTATTTGATAGGTCGTTCTTTACTTGGAAAGTAGACACGTGGCGACGATCAAGAAGATCTATCAAATTTTCGTTAAAAAAAATTAATAATTATAGTATAATTTCGGATTTTCAGAAATTTTATTTATTTTTCAAATTGGAATCATTAGAAAAGTTTGATTACGGCAGCCCGATATCGTCGGGGAATATTTTCTAAATTTGAATTACTCCATCGGTATGCATAATAGGTACTTCACTACGAATGTCGAAAATCTAAATTGACTGACAAATGTTTTTAGAATTTAATCTTCAAAGCATGAAGTGTCTTATCAAAGCTCAAAACATCTGACATTTTAGAAATATATTAAATTACTGTAAGTTTAGTGTTATGTTATATGTTTAAATTCGTCGTTAATTGTTGTTATATTTTACAAAGAAATGGAGTAAAATAAAAACTTGGTTTTTATGAGTTACTTTTTTTAATATGAAGGCAAAGAGTGTTTCTTATTTTGAACTTAATAATAATAAACTAACTTGAACTTAATTTAATAAATTTTAAAGCATGTTCAAAATATTAATATTAAAACTTTACTCTGACGTATTATTCGGTTATAATACTGAATAAATACTTTGTTTTAATTATATCTAAATTAGCCGTAGGTACACCCGTGAAAAATCACGGGTGAAAAATTAACTACGACCCTTGTGCGTGACCTGCTCCACAGGCTGGTTGCGTGTCACACTTAGATTAACTTAAGTTGTAATTCCAACAAGTTGCGGACCGTCAGACTATGAAATTATTATATATAGATATCCGCCATCAAGACCTAACAGATCTATACGCACAATAGCTATCACTTGTCGCGAAGCGATTACCGTAGCCGACAGCATTGCTTTGCAGCAAGCGGACACTGCGCAGTGGACACCATCAGCTGCGAATCGCCTACCATAGCCGCCATCGGCATTTGCCATCGGCGACAGCCGATTATAAATACCAATGGTCGCGAAGCGACTACCATAGTCGACCACATTGTCAAGCAGCGAGCAAATAACAATGGCCGCATAGAAGCCATCAATAGCCGCGTAGCGGCTACCATCGACCGCGCACCGGCCCAGACAGCCGCCCGCAGGGCCTAGAATAAAATGGAAAAGCGAAAGATAATTCAATTTTTCTCTCTGCAAAAATAATTCGAGAAGGTCTCCAACTTTAAATTGTCAAATCATTGTATTCTTAATGATACAAATTCTAAACGATACTTCAAATTTCTACCTGAGCTTGTAATTGTAGGTTCGCAAAGAATTATATTTCTGGATCTAACGAACTACATAATAATTAATCATCTTGAGAAGAAATTTCGGTTGGAAGAGTCGGAATTGGTTCCGACTTTCTTGTTATGATCCTTAGTGATCCTTGATCACTAATTACATTGTTAGAAAAAAATCAACACACAACGATAGTGTGCTTGACGCTAATTCTAATCGTGAAAAACCATTGTCTATAATATGATCACGTAGTGGTGGTGGCGGGAGGGTGATATAAAATACTGGAATAATTAATAATAATAATAAGTATTAATAATAATAATAATAATTAATCTCTAATTAATAAAAGATTTATTAATTAGTGATTAATTAATTATTATAAGGACAAAGTCACTTAATACGAATTAAGCTTAACGCTATTCTTCAAATTACACTATTTTGTTATTTATCACTCGAATATAAACACTTAATTGTCGCTGGAAACATTTTATTTATCGCTCGTGGAATATTGAATTCTCGCTTGTAATAGTTGCATTTATTTATTTCGACTGGGCATACCTGACCATCGTCTCGCGACTTACTTCGCACTGAACGATCTGTCAAAACAAAACTCTGCGCCGCGACAAAGTCCCGGTATTTAAATACAAACGATGTTTTTTTTCGAATTCTCGAGAAGATTATTTTCCTTTCCAGTGTTTAGGAGAAAGTTCCTGTTGCTTCTAGGCTGTTCTAGTCGTTTGTATTTTTTTCCCGAAAGTTTTAGATAATCGTAGACTATTCTAGTGGTGTTCTTCTAAAGTAACAGTGCGCAACTCTGTCTGCTTGCCGCTCCGTGACAATATGTAGAATTGTTGCGCATACTATTTCTTCCGAAGAAGAGGGTAATTTTGAGCCGAATTGTAGTGTAGTTATGCAGTGACAATAATTCTTACTAAAATATGTTAAATAAAAATGGCATTTTTATATAAAACAAAATAAATAAAGAAAAAATAAATGAGGGGAAACAAAGGTTCCATTGTTTTGCAAAGATCAAAAATAATAAGGTTTCCATTTAATCTAGGCTGAGATGAATGGAATGTCCAGGGGGAGAAATGTGGCCTATTCTAAAAATGTTTACCGCCGGGTCCTAAAGAATATACATGCAAAATTCGATAGAACAGTACAGATTTGCCAGGAAAATAATTCAGGGGAGGAGGAAAGGTAAATGAGGAAGAGAGAAATGTCACCTTTATTAACCATCGAGTTCGAAAGAATAAGTATGCAAAATTTGGGTCCGATCGGTTAAACGGTGCAGATATGTATGGAGAATATATCAGGGGAAAAAAGGAGAATGGAGGAAACATCATCTATGTTACCCACAGCATCTCTAAGAATACGTGTGCGAAATTTGAGTCAGATTGGTCAAACGGTGTATATTTGTACAGAAAATATATCAGCGGAGAGGGGGGAGGGAAAAGGGGTGCGGTAAAGCCGCCTATATACCCTCTGGGTCCTTAATAATAAGAATGTAATTGGTCGAACGGTACGTGGAAAAATATCAGGGGGGGGTTATGTGTATGTATGTATGTATATATATATGTGTATATGTATGTATGTAAGTGTGTATATGGGTGTGTACGTATATGTGTATGTGTATATTTTTAGATATAAATTCATAATATGTATGCATTGAACATAAAGTTTGTAATGTAAATATTATGAAATAAATAAAAATTGAATTGAATTGAATTGAATTGAAGGGAGGGGGTAATTTTTTTAAGAATAGGTATGCAAAATTTGTGCAGCTTTTTCGAGCGGTACATATTTCCATTGAAAATATATCAGTGGGAGGGGTAGGATAAAGAGGGAGGGGAGAAATATCGCCGATATTATCCGCCGGGTAATAAAAAGAATAATACGCAAAATTTGGTTCAGATCGGTACAGATTTCCATTGAAAATGTATCAGGGTTGAGAGAGGGGTAAAGGGAGAGGGGGAAATGTCGCTTTTGTTACCCGCCGGGTCCGAAAGGATAAGTATGCAAAATTTGAGTCAGATGGGTCAAATGGTGTACATTTATATAGAGAACAGACAGACAGGCAGATTTTGAGTTTTATAGGTATAGATAATTCATATCATATTAGTACATATTAGACATCATATTTGTCTTTTAATAGGAAGTAACGGACGGACATTCGAAGTTTTTATTATTGGGGAATGTACATTTACGGTTTCAGAAAGCTGAAATTCTTGAGACGAATAGTTACGGTGTTATGGTTAGGTAGTTTGTTGAAAATATCCTTGGGTTTTAACTTTTTAGCTTAGACAACATGTCGCGTTTCCAAATAAGCAAAAGTATATTTACTTCTCAGCCACTTAGGTACCACGATCATGTTCAATGATCGCAAGCAACCAGATTGGTTCTAATCGTAAATGTGGAATCGAAATGGAGTACCTTGAAAATCAGATGCCACTAGATGAGAAACGGATCGATTTTGCTAGTGGAAAATTAATGTTGATTGCTTAAAGTTAATTTGTGAATAAAAAATTGTTAATATAAATTTTTTTCAGTTTTCTATTATTGTAAATGAGTTCTTAAACATTATTATTTAATCAAAATTTAGAGCGGTTTCATCGTTAAGTATTCGCTTAGAGATCGGTAGTTTATATAAAGACCGTGTCACGGAGAGGAATGGAATATTTTAAAGCTGGTGTTTTTAGCCGTAAAAGAAAATTAGCTTTGAATTATATGCCATTGCTTTTCATAGTGACTTAACTTAAGCCCGGGATATAGCTGTTTATGTCAGGAAATTAAATTATATTCTGAGAACGACCTAAAAGACTCTATTATTTTCAATCTCAAATTAAGTGAACGAGTGAACCGTATTAACATGAAATATGTATATTCTGCGGAAAAACCAATCAAATTAGTCAAGAAAACTACGCTGGAAATGGTGCTACCAGAAAATTTAGTGATATTTTTAAGAGTTCTGACTTTACGTGCTATATTTTTATTTTTGCAAGAACCCACCCCGAACTATATCATGAGCATGATGAGATAATAATTTTTAAATACAATTTTATTCTATTTGGGTTGGTACCTTTCCTTACTTTACCTTCTTGCTAATGCCCCATTTGACTGTGGTGTTTAATGAAATAAATACCATAGGACATTATTATGACGTATATTTTATTTAAAATTTATTATTAATACATTAATCAAATCATATGTTAATTTTACTTAATAAACAATTACCCCTAATGAATTTTGTAGAATGTTGGTGTTAATAAATCTTATGATAACTCGGGAATACCCCGAGGGAGTTTGCTCTGACCATTACTATTCATAATATATATAAACGACATATACATATAACTGCTTTCACTACACTAATTCGCTGATGATATGAAGATCTATGCCGAAGCTAGCTCTCTAGAAGACAGTAAAAAAATCCAAGATGGTTTCACCTAAAACGGAAAAAGCACTTGCAGATGCAGAAGAACGAATGTTTATTGAATATTATGACAATTGTTCATAAATTACAGTACTAGTACATATTAGATATCATATTTTAAAATCATCCGCGTATCGGCCTACTTTATGGTTAGTAAACTTGTCCTTAATACCAATAAATGTCAAATTATATTCACGAGGATTCTCAACAAAATTAATTTTGCCTACACAATAGATAACATCCCAATAAAATAAGTAAAGACTTTGGTTTGATCCTCGATAACAAACTACTTTTTAAGAAACATATCAATAAAATTACGTCAAAGGCCTATAATATGCTAGGTTTCAGACTGCGTACATGCAAAAACTTCAAAAATCCGTTCTCCCTAAAACTATTGTACTACGCGTTCGTTCGTAGAAACCTGGAATATGCATCTCATTTCATCGCAAGTGTGGAACCCGCAGAAAATTACATACATTGCGAGACTCGAACAGATACAAAAGTAGTTTCTTCGCCATCTCAACAATAGATTTAACTTATCTTTTGACTCATCACGAAGCACTACATTTCCAGAACATAAAAACTCTGCAACATTGAAGAGCACGTGCCGATCTAACACTATTATTTAAACTGCTGAAAGGATATCTTAACTGTCCAAATCATCAAGACTTAATCTCTTTTCGTGTTCCCTGCAGACGAACCCGACAGAACGTGCTCTTCCATGTTCACTTTTATGTTGCACATGCAAGGCTTTCAATAATAATTGCATCGATAGTGACCTCTTCAGTATTGGTATTACCGCACCTAAAAGAAGCTTTAAATTATATGTAGGTACTATATCCTCTTTGACCAAACACTCACCTCCACTCTGATTCCTACCTCCTCACCCTTTCCCTACCATCCTTATTTTGTGTTACCTACTATATAAACTCATTGATTGTTTCTAATTTCTTCATATGTTACCATTATTTTACTTATGTAAATATTGTTTGTTGACTATTATAATATATTCTCTTAGCTTTCAAATATTCTCTTATCCAACGTAGTACTTAATTTACTACGCCTTATACATTAGTGAATCCTTGTAATTCGTTTATACGATGTACCTACAGTATTCTAAAATTTCAATGATTGAAACTGTAAAGATTCCTTAATTAAATAATTTAAAAATCCCATACCTTATGGCCCTTGGCCTAAAGCGCCATCGATGTGGCTCGCTATAGTGACTCCAGCCATAGACTTTCTAGTCTCACGTTCCGCTAAGCACATGAAGAAACGTAATTGAAAATTTTAAAAAAAAGTGAATCCATTAATATACCGCATATTACATCATTGGACTAATCGTTAATCCAAATACATAAGTCTCTACGTAACCATGTCCGTCACTAATGCTACCAGATGGTTCAAGGAATTATTCATAAAAGCATAATTCTCTATTTAATAATGTATATATATCACTAACGTTATCAAGACGCTGTTCTCATAGCCTTAACCGGCGGCTAAAACATATAATAAATGTAGATAGGTACGTCATTTTTGATGAGTTATAGCTTGTTCGATGACGGACAGCTCGCCACCATCGCACGCGGGTCGGATATTAGAAAGAAAGATATTCTTTCCAATCGCCGCCGATATGATTGATAATAAATGACACCCGAGATACACTGGGCCAAAGCTAACTAAGACACAGTGGACAAGTTGTACTTGCGGTTTTCCTGGAACGTCGGGCGCCGCTTCAATCGCAATTCTCCTGGCTTCGTCGAATCTGGAACAGTTGGTGTGCCCCTTCCAGAAGGCTAAGTTGAACTGATTTGAACACACACGAAAATGATTGTCGGTTCTCATCGAAAAAGACGACACCTGACATGCATTTCAGCTGTCACTGCGCGGATTTTTAAAAAATTCGAATCCTGGCTAGCGATTGGCGCAGAACACATCGGGCGCCAGCCCAACCAATCAAATCATGGCGCGGCCCGCGCTGGTGGATGGATGCTGCGACAGGATGCACGGAGCATCCACCTCCTCGGGCATCCTACCAAGGGCAATTAACCATACAAAAATAAATTCTCCAAGGTAGACATTAAATGTTACAATTCAGTCGTAGCCTCGTGGAATAAGTTTGGTATGAGCGCTCTAAAGGTAAATTGCATATGTAAAATTAAAACAAATCAGTTAGATCTTAAAAATGTTTGTTTATTTAAAGAATAAATAAAATTGTGATACTCGAGCTGAGATTTAGTTTCTATTACTAACTTAAAATCCATGTAGTAATTTTTTTTTTTTTTTTTTTAAGTGTGATGTGAGTGTGATGTGATGATTAAGATGTGAACACGGAATACGTGTCACATCAATATTCTTACTATTTTCAAACTAAGCTAAGCGCTTGTACTATGAAAATAGGACTAACTTGCTAGTCTGGAGTGAGGATCGAACCCGCAACCTTTGGATCACGAGGCCAGTGTCCTAACCACAAGACCAACAAGCTACTCTATCAAGTAATTACAGGGATATTTTCTATGTAAATAGAAGTTCCAGGTCCACTACCCAAAAGGGACCTTTTAGATCCATGTATAACCACCGAGCAGCCGGTGGTAATGAAAAGATCACGTTATAATATATATAAGAAGGTATAATGGTGGTTTCAAAATCTTATAATTAATTTGAATCAGATAAACTATTGTCGTCTGTATCAGACTCCGAATCTTCATCCAAATTTGTATTAAATTGATTAAAGTCCGTGATCACCGTATCGTGAACTTGTAGTCACCGTATATTTAATAAAAAATATTAAACAAAGAAACAATCACTCCGCACGACCATCAGCGTCAACCTGAAGTGGCCAATGGAGTAATTTAAAGAAATAATACCACTACACAATTTACGTGGTACAGAGGTTATCACTCACATTAATGCAAGTGGCTTTTATAAAGTGAACGGACCCTACCAAAATGTTTGAGGAGAAAACACGTGTCGAGGGTTCTTGACACTTGGCGCGTCTTAATTTTAAATTTATTTTCAAAGGCGTAATCCTTCCGCGTAGCTCTTGTCTGAACAATAGCTTCCGTGGAACAGCTCGACCTGGTTTAACTGCTTTGAAATATTTGCGAATCGCAAAAAACATTTCCCCTTTTACATATCACGTTTTAAGTTTATTTCACGATGAATTTTATTATTTTTAACCAAACATTTTTATGCTGGATTTATTTTATGTTAACAGATAATTATATTCATAATCATATTCATTATTAACATTATTTTTATAAACACTCAGAAGTTTGTTTATTTTATCCAACCGGTTTCAAAAATATTTTTTTTCTTGATTAAAAACTAATATCAAAAGCGCGTAATAAATACATTTTGTTTATAAAATTCTACTTTTAAAAAAAAGTTATTCATTACCCTGACTAGTAAAAAAATTACTTTTAAAACCATTTGGATAAAATATAATAACTTAGTGATTACATTAACATCAGAGTTAATAATAATTAATTTGATTATTATTATTGATATTTAATACATTATTTTAAATAATACAACAGCTTCGTGTGGGCCTTAGGGCTGATTGTATCAACTTGAATTACAGTAATCTTTCGTTCAAAGCATAGATTTTTAACAAAAAAGGGTGGAAAATGCAACAACCTATCCTTTTAACGAGAGATTACTACAAACCAAGTTGATACAACCTTGCCATTTGTAACTTTCGTCACTTTCGTTTTTTTATCCGATCTGATTTTATTATATAAAATTGTAAACTCGCATTACCACAGCCCTGAAATTTTGTCCTTAATAATGTTCCATGTACCCAGTCGAACTACTCGAGTGCCGACGCCTTTTTACTGTGACAATACTAGAACAAATGCTCACTACAACTCGCTAGTACCTAGAATACACAGGTTAGGTAACAATTATACAAACATAGCGGACGTGTTTGGTTCTGGCCTGTCACAGTATAGGGGCGCGATACTGAGAGCGCTTCATTCCGCCATAATGTAAATTATATACACTTTCTTTTTTTTTGTTTTTCTCTCTGTTTATATTATTTTTGCAAATAACTGTTATATACCTACATATGTAAAAGCCTATTTAGGCGTAAATGAATGAATGAATGAATGAATGAATGAATAAATAAATAAAATAAGTCATCCCTCTAATCATCAGATGTATTCAATAGCACCTGATAACCTATTGAACTACAACTTATCTGTCGTAACAAGTAATAACATGCGCGATTGTATTCCGTATCCTCCTCCAATTAAAACATTAAAATTTATACATTTTATTATGAATTAAATAAGCACAGGGCATAGTACATTTTTCTTGCATGGTTGTCTTAACTAGCAAAGGATTTTGTTAAAAAAATAAGAAATTTACATAAAATTAAGAAAAATATTCTATAAAGAGAGGTTAGGTCTTTAGGGTGAGTGTGCTTTTTTAGTGACGGTAAGCTTAAGAAGACGTCAGGGATTAATCCCTATCCAGAGAAACCACTATGTAAGTCCTATTTTACATAACTTAAGGACCAAGCTTAGTGTACAGTACTTGTACGTATCTCTCGTACGTATTCTCGTACGTAAATATACTCGTACGTATCTAAATTTAAAAAATATAAAAAAAGACTGTATACAAGTACGATATGGTATGTTATATACATATGAGTATATAAAACATTATTTTTGTGAGATAAAAGTATCTTTTCAGAGGGCATTAAAGATGATTAATTAATGGTGGAAGCAAATATACAAACGAGCCTTTAGCCAAAGTATTTTTGATTATACAGATTATATATACTCACTAGAGATGTTCCGACTAGTCAGCGACTAGTCGGTAAAGCCGACTATCCGGCCATTTTCGTAGTAAGCGACTAGTCGGCGACTATTCGGCAAAGAGCGCCGACTATTCGGCTTCTTACTTTGTATGTTTTTCTCAATAAAATGTATATAGGTGGAATTACATTAAATTTAATTGATATTTTTATTTTAGAATTAGTTTTACACATTTTGTAATACAAAACACCTTTTCGTTTGGTAATCAACTAATCAGTCCCTAAAATTACTTACTTGTAAAGAAAAAATATCAATGACATTTATGAAACAAAATTAGTATTTTAATTAACAAAAAAAAACATAATATATTCTTATCTTTAATAAATATTAATAAATATTTCTTCTTATTTAAATAAAAGAGTAGGATTTGTTTTTATTATCAGACTAAGTAATATTAAACCAAGATAACATGTATATGATGTACTGAAAAAAAAACATTTATAAAAATTCAAAACTAAACCGTGATCGGCTTGGTCGACGAGTCGGCCGATTAGTCGGTTTTTTTACAATCGACTAATCGGCTAGTCGGCCAAAGTCATAATCGGCACTTCTCTAATACTCACAAGTATATATGTACACCGCACATTTACTTGTGAGTTTTTGATTTATGACCAAAACCGAAATGGCCGAATTATGACCTAAACACATTATTTTATTTAAGATAAAGTAATATAAGTCCCAGAGAAACGAAGTATTTATTTGAAAAATGTGTATGGAAGTATTTTTATAGAATGGTCCAAGGCTTACGACCTGTATGAGCTGACTTAAGTGATTATTCTACACAGTGCATTATTTTATTGCATGAATGTATTATTTAATATATTATATTTTACGTTTTGTCTAGTTGGATATAATTGATTTGTTCTAGATTTTTAATTCTATTAAGATAGGTGAGTAGAATCATAATAGTATCTCTCGCTCCTTTAACCGTACTCCAAACAGTTTTTTCCTTGGTAATCCGAGAGCTGGAAAATAAATAAATTCTGAATACAGGCGCACCGAAGTGCACTCAATAAAAAGACATTACAAAAAATACAGAAATAAACAGACAACATTTTAAAATAAACAAAAGATAAATTCTATCACAAAAAAAATTCAAACCTCAGAGCATGACTCAAAAAAAGTATGGAAAACGATAAACGAGACCATAAATAAGAAAATAAAAAATCAAAGTATACAAAAACTAAATATAAAAAATAATATTTTAAAAATTCAAAATGAACCTAAAGGATGGGCTGATGCCCTAAGTAATTAATTTTCAAACGTAGGTATGAAATTAGCAAAAAACATAGAATAAAGATTATAATGAAGATCCTATTGACCAAGATATAGAAATCGAAGAAAATATCTCAATGTTTCAAAATGTTAATGAATCCGATTTAAAAATGTCCTACTTAATATGAAAGGTGGTTCTGCCCCAGGGTTTGACTAAATAACAGTAGAAATATTAAAAAATAATTATAACTTCTTAATCAAACCAATAACCCATATCATCAACTGTAGTCTAAACTAAACTAGGGACACTTTCCATCGATTTATAAAACCACCATTATAACGCCAATTTATAAAGCTGGAAACATTACGGACATCTCTAATTACCGACTAATATCTGTTGTATCAAATGTCGCAAAAATTTTTGATTTTTTTTTTTACAAACAAATTTTATCTCATAAAAAAATACTAAATGATCACCATTTTGGATTTCGCGAATATATGAGTTCACAGGATTCTATGGCTGAATTAACAAAAATAATTTACTCGTCACCAGATAAGGGTAACAAATGTCTAGGTATATTTATAGACCTTCGCAGAGCATTTAACAGTATCTCGCATAATAAATTAATTGATAAATTAAATAAGATTGGGATTATTGGTAAAGTAAAAAATTGGATAGAATGTTACCTGAAAGAAAGGAATCAATCTGTAAAATTAGAAAATACATTAAGTTCAAATTAAACATCACAATTTGGTTTACCGCAAGGTTATGTATTGGGACCTTTACTATTTATTATTTATATAAATGATATGTTAAATTTACCTACTTTTCAAAGCAAGAAAACACTTTGTGGCTTGACATTATAAGAAATTTAAGAAAAAATTAAATACTATGTTTTAAACCACTTAATTGCTAATTATTTGTCAACTAGTTTCGGTTGGGCTCAACCTTCTTCAGGACAATTACAATCTATATTGTAATTGTCCTGAAGAAGGTTGAGTCCAACCGAAACTAGTTGACAAATATATAGCAATTAAGTGGTTTAAAACATAGTATATAATTTTTTCTTAAATTTCTTTAAATTTACCTATTGACGGTCAGATTTTATTTTATGCTGATGATAAGCCCTAGTTTTTGACTGTAGAAATTGGAATGATTTTTTAGCTGCAACAAATCGGAGTATAAATATTGTAAAACAATGGTTCCATGAAAACTTGTTATCTCTAAATACAGAAAAAAGTCACTTTATTTCTTTCACATTAAATGAAAAAACTTGCCTAGTAACTTATTAGTAGTAACTTATTAGTATTAAAGATTCATTCTAATAATTATCCTCATAAAAATAATAATAATACATGTAAAAACGACTCTTCGGTATTAAGTTCAAAAAATAGTATTAAATATTTAGGAATAATTGTTAACTCTAATATTAAATGGAAAATACGAATTGAACCTGAACGAAAGCTGTAGAAAGAATGACAAAACTCATATATGTATTTATTAAAAAATAAATATTTTAGGAATAAAATTGTTAAAAACACTAAATTACGCTCTAGTCCAGTCAGTTTTACAATACGGTATTATCTCATGGGGCAGTGCATTTAAAATTACATTGAAGTCTTAAGAAGTTGCCTAAAAATTCATCATAAAGATCATTCCTTAAAAACCTAGTGATTAGACAATAGACCTTAGCTAATAAATTACGAGTCCCCACATTACAAAGTATTTACAAACAAAATTGCATTCTTCAACTTTATAAAAGTTTTCACAGTAATAACACAGTATACTAAGAACAGTAATACGTCTTTATACAAACTGGCCGCTACCCATTAGAATGTGTGCGTGCGTGCTCGGCGCCGTGTACGCACGCACTGTGACGCACACATTCACATAAAATATGGGGGCATAAGGCGGCAGCAGTAAGGGCCGTGCCTTCGGTGCCATTCGCGCTCGCAGCCGCAGCTTTAGGAAAAAAATGCGCTTCCTGAAAAAAATGCCTTTTTTTATGTTTATGGTGCTGATTATCACAAAGACTGTGAGTTTTTAAAAGTCTACGTTGATGTTAATCAGCATTCTTGCAATTTAAGTGCAGAAACTAGGTATACTAAGTACAGAAATTTTCGGGTTTCGTGTCTACCTTATGCGTCGGAATCTCAGACGCTACGAATAAAGTGACAACCCTGACAACCATAAAGTGACAGTTATTAGCAGGCTAATAACTCGCCGACAGGCCGGAGATAAACTACTGTTCTGGGTATACTGTGGTAAAACGAGTTGACACAAAGAGTGTCAATTAGCAGAAATATAACACTTGGTAAATTGCATATCCCTGTAATACATACCACAACTGCTCAGCATCACTACACATTTAGAGGTGTGAAATAGTTTAACGAATTGCCTGTTAAAATTAGGATTGAAAAAAAAATTAAGCATTTAAGAAAAACGTTAAAAAATACCTTCATAGTTAATTAAATTTTTATTTAATTATAATGTAAGCCACCTACTCATTACTAAATTGTGTATTTAAAATGTAATGATACTCCTCTACTACACATGAGTTTATGTCACTTGTAGAAGAGAAATATCTATTAGTGCTCTCGTTGCACTTCGATTCTCCCCAGCATTTGTGAATCTATTAGATAGATAGTCATGAAATTTGTCATTATTTAAGCCTGCCATAATAGAGTTTTCCATAAGATACAGATTATTCATTTTGTGCAAACGTCATTGGAGAAATGCGCAAAGTAACTGATTGTGACAACGCAAGACGCAATCAATGTGCGCGCTCCAATACGTACGATAGTAGTCGTACGAATACGCACGTAATAATTCATATCCAAAGTGCGGCCGGCCTTAGAAGTAACTGTTAGAGCAATTTCCTGATTTTCTGTTACTCTGGTTCAGGTTCTCTACAGGGAAAAGTTGAACTCGATATTCTCTAGATATGAAAGATGCCACTTACCAGTTTGCAGGAACTTTGGCGTCTTTCTCCGTCCAGCTACCAAATCTGCTGAAAGCACCACTTTAGCACACCAAATGTTTAATTATATTTTATACTTTTTATTTGTCGCGACCAATTCAACCGTTGTGTTTCGAGATGTCCCAAACAATCTGTCTCGTAGCACACACAGAGAACTCCGCGCTCATAGGTATTTCTTTTTATAAAGTTCTTGACCAGAGACTAACCGATCTTTTGCAACATCTCGCCACCTAACCAAACCCCGCCTTGGTTACTAACCGTCCAAAGGAAGTCGACACAATTTGGAAATGGGTCTTAGTAAGACACCATTCTGCGTTCTTACTTCCGCGATCCGAACAATCCCATCCTTCCCAGGTAATAATTTTGTTAAACGACCGCGTTTTCATTGCATAGGAGATAAATTATCTTCCTTGATTAAGACTAAGCCATCAACTTTAGGAGGCTCCGTTGACGTGGTCCACTTATACCGCTGCTGTAGAGTATTGTATTGGATCTGCTGATACCAAGATAACCGAGTCAATTTAGTGTCCGAGAAAGTTAGGCAGATCCTGCCATATCATCCAAAATTCCCGAATAATTCCATCAGGTGCTGGGGCATCCCAGTCTACCTTCTGTGAATTATCACTGCTAGCAAGTAATAATTGCAAAAGGAGTTTATTTTTAAATACAACTGGGCAAATCCAACCGAGTGGATAAATTAATCTAGCCACCGTAGATAAAATGTTCAACCGAGTAACCGTATTTCCCAAATTCAAATTTAACCTGTAATACAGAATCTATCCGATACGGGATCAAATTAAGATACTTTCATGTGTCCAAGGAATAATATATTCTGATGTAAATTGTAAATATTTTTCACGAAATTCAGGTTGTCGTTGCATCCGACGCTCAATGGACACGAACCGTTTAAAGCCGTTTGCCTTGAATCCCCTAGCCGCCGATGATCTGGTAAAAGAGGCAACCGAACCATATAATTACCGTCATGACCACGTGACGTGCTCGAAGTGAAAAACCGTTCACATTCCTTATCCGCACGATCAGTTACTTTTAATCGAGGTGGCTCTTCAGAATGCCAAAATTTCTCTACAGCCTCGATAAGAGAAATGCCAGAAAAATTCTCCAAATTGTTAGTTGACACCGAGTTGTCAAATGTTGCCAAACGTCCTGGACCGAAGACACCGAAATCAAATATGGTATCCTGTGAACCGAGGTCCAATAACCGTATATATAATAATCGTAATTCCCGCGCACGTATGAATTCATTGCGTGACGTTTTGACTTTAAGTAGAACCGTAGGTAACATTACGTTGTCCGATAATTTTGGTGACGTTGCGACATTACTCGCCTGTAATTGCTATTCAGAAAATCGCGTTTGTCGACGAGATCTCACAGGACTTCCATGTTCTGATGCAACATTATCGCGTCCTTGTCTAACCTCCGAGCGTGTATTTTCGATATTCCGGAACCGTGTTTCCTCCGTTTTTATTCTGGGGTCCTTTCGTCGTCCGTAATTAACAGATGCATACCGATCACGCGGAGGGCTCCTGTAAGGGGGGGTAGACGCACGCCGATTGCCTAAATTGGTATGTCGACATATTAAAGTATCATGACCATCATGCCCACACGATAGACAAAGAATTTTTCGATTGAAATTTGCTGCCGTATAGTTTCCAAAACACTTAAAACACAAATTTTGTTGATGAATCCAATCTCTTCAAGCAACAATATTCAGCTCCCCGAATTTATAACAATTATTTAAAAAATATTTTGAAAAGCCACAATATGTACACCGACTGTCTAATGGAAAAACTGAATAATGATTGTTTTCTGCGACATGAACAACATTTCGACTAGATTCTGTATTGTAATGACTAGGCGATTCCACGTAACCGGCAGCCGTTTCCGTTAACCGACATTCATTTTGTAGAAAAATCAATCAATTGATTGAATGTAGGTATCTGGGAAACATTCCCACCTTATTTTTGCTCAAATCGAGTTTTGACCTCAGCAGACACCTTAGACAACCCAATGTACAACAACAAGTACGACCAATGTTCGGTAGGCATGCCCAAATTGTTCAAGGCCCGGGTTGACCCTAATAAAGGGTTCAGTATCTTGGCCCGCAATCCCATACTTGATTTAGGTAAAACCGGTAAGTTTACAATTCTGGAAACGTGGGAATCTGCCAACAAACGAACGTTTTCATAGCGATCCTTTAATATTTCCAACGCAATATCTAAAGAGCCATCAACGACTGGTAAGTGCATAATGAGAGAACGCGGTTCCTCTTTGAGATTAGACATGAAATGATACTTTTCCGTTTTGCAAACGTCCTTCCGGGTCATTACCAATGAATTAAATAGACTTATAAAACTGGGCCATTCTAAAATGTCGCCATCAAAAAATTTGGTAAGTTTATTTTTGGCAGCCATAATAAATTTCATTCTGATGATGTACATGATCCGTTTGGAACTAGGAACTCCGCCATCATTGACTCCAATTGATTATAAATCTCCTCAGCTTCTCGGAACAGCATATCATATTTTGCTATAATGTCTACGTCATCAGTAGCAATTAGGACCGATTCATAATTGTCGCTTAGCGACGTGTATTTTTTATCAGCACCGCGAAATCTCGCTGAAATGACCGAATCCGTTTGATTTTTACTAGTGACCATATGCTGTGTATTTTTAAACCAGTCATAATTGATTTTCAATTTGGTTTGTTGTGCCTTTAACGACATTTTATTTTTATTTTTGTTTTTACCGCAAACGTAACCTCCGTATACAAGATTATTAGCAAATGCAACAAAACTCAAAAAAAACTCAAAATATAATAAACAATCACCTTTTTTTTAACTAGCCTTTCGCAAACAAATAAACGCGCCGAAATATTATTAAACTTTTAAATCAATCCAGAAATTATAAGTTATTAAGGTTTGTTTAAGAACCCGCAAACCAAATTTGAAATAAAACTTTTAATACGGCAAATAATTCTGTATTAAAAATATAATGATGCAAACACAAAAAAACAATCTCACTCTATAAACGAAAAAAATAAATACATATACCGAAGAAAATGATTACCGACCGAATTTTATCTACATACAATAATACGATAAATTTTCAAAGCTCAGATTAATCCCAGTTTTTATACGAAAACCATCCGGCTCGAAGGACCGTAAGATGTTAGAGCAATTTCCTGATTTTCTGTTACTCTGGTTCAGGTTCTCTACAGGGAAAAATTGAACTCGATATTCTCTAGATATGAGAGATGCCACTTACCACTTTGTAGGAACTTTGGCATCTTTCTACGTCCGATCTCCGTTTTCTTCCGTGCAGCTACCAAATCCGCTGAAAGCACAACTTTAGCGCACCAAATGTTTAATTATATTTTATACTTTTATCCGCCGCGACGTTTATCCGCCGCCGTTTCGAGATTCGAGAGTCCCAAACAATCTGTCTTTTAACAACTGTCACACACAGAGAACTCCGCGTTCATAGGTATTTCTTTTTATAAAGTTTCTGACCAGAGACTAACCGATCTTTCGCCCGAACAGTAACAGTGTCTCTATATTTATTGTAAAAAAAAGTATTTGTAATAAATTTTAAAATAAAAAAAAATTCACTATTCATTAGAACATTCCATACACTTCCAGCACATATTATTCGCTAAGGTTTGTTTCGCTACGTAAGAATTTTTCCAGATTATTCGCTCAAATATCGCACAAGAATAGGCACTTCCCTTATTTATGTGTCGTTTAGTTCATACGCCTCATGGTAACACTGTTTTAGCTTCGTGATTCGCCGCTAGTGCCACGCCGTAAGAAATGTCAAAATAACAATAGCCCTCCGCGGCCTGGATCCGTTTATTTATACCCGATCACGTTGGATTTTCGACCCCTCGAGAATTCTCTAGTATTTACTAGACTTTTCTAGTGTTTACACGAAAGTTCTCGTGACTTTCAAATGTTCCTGGAAAGTTGCAGACGTCTCTCGAAAATTGTAGGTATATCTAGATCCTTCGATAATGTGAATTTTATTAGATGACAAAAATTAAAACGTCAAAAATTAGTAAAACAAGTGCTCAATAAGTAAGGATTCATGAACAGGCATGTTCGTATCCAAATTGTTTGTGAAATTATCAAATGATTGACAGTTTTAAAGTAGCGAGTGACAGATTCTGAAAAGCAGAGACAAATACAAACTTCCAACCGCCCGCCGTTTGAACAGGCGCAGTCCAATTTTACATCAGCCCATAGTGAGATATAAGGTGTGTGATGAATCACCTGTTTCTTTAGATTTTTTTTAATTATTTTTATTTTTAATTCTTAGATGATTTAAATGCTACGCGGGAAAAATTGAGCTAAACCCACCTGGCGGAGTATTGGAGCTACAAAAAATTTGGGAATGATGAAACGCTAGTATTGGGAGGGAGTTAGTAGCGATTGATCGGATATAGGCTACGGGCAGTCACTATTTAATTCTTATAAATCATATTAATCTTGTGGTGGAGGCTAGAATTATAGGTAAAGCCGTGTTTGGTACAAATGGTTGACGATCGATGCGGTCCGAGCGGTCCACATGTGATCCCCATAAAAATATACTGAACACGGTTTTCAGAGATTTGGGTCGCGGTTATTGCGTTTTGGACTATTAAAAAACCGATTAACGTCTACTCTAAGGTGAAGATGATATTGACATTTCCACGAGGTTTCTGAATTATGGGCTTTTTTACTGGGGAGGAACAATAATGTGAAGTGGAACGGATATAGCAAGAGAATGTAATAATGATATACGTACAAATACAGACAACTGCTTGAGACCGATTCGACAGATACTAGCAATCTTTCAACACACCTCTAAGAACATGGTGAGTAGTAGGTATATAGTTATCAGCGGAGGCGTCCGGTACCTTGGCAATAAATAAGCACTGAATTAATCCGACGCCTTGCCTGCTGCACTGGAGGTTTATTTATTTATTTATTTTATTTATTTTCATTTATTGGTTTTCTTACAGCCATATAATTAATCAATCTTTAAGAAAAAACAATAATTTATGTACAGAGTTTTGGGCCAATTGCGCGAAAACACATACATACAATCGATAAAAGAATAAGAAAAACATGTCCAATAGTGGGGTTGTGTGAGTGTGTGTATTTGTGTGTGTATTTATTTTTTATTTATTTTGTTTTGGGAAAAATTAACAGCAAAACAATCTAAAAAATTTTCCACTGAATTTAAAAATTTACTTTAACTTACATTAATAGTTTATTGTATTATAGCGAAAAGTACCCTTCCAGTATTGTATTGTTCAAGAATATTCACTGTTTATGTAACATAGTTATTTTGTGGATCAATCTTACTGCCAATAAAAATAATAATAAATGGTTACGAATTAATATATAGACGACGTGGCTACGTGAGCCCTGGGCACAACCAGAGAATTTCAATGTTTAAATTCCGCAACAGTTCGGGGGGATCTAATACGTCCCTGTGCGCCGGGGAGCCGCGGGCGTAAGACGGGGCTCATTGGGTGATCCACGAGAAAAGATCGCCCAAAATTAATTTAAAATTAGGTATAGTACCTTTGGATGATTGTTATATCTAGGTACGCAGTGTGTACATGGTGAGTATAGGGAAATTGATACCATGATATAGCGACCAAGAATCTTTAAATTTCCGATAAGGACGAGTGAAAATACGAGGGAACGGGACATGATAATGGTAGATAGTGAAGAAACATCAACTATGATTAGGGGAGTACCCGATAGATTGTGGTTACGGTTGATCAAACGACAATATGGACTGAACTTAGAAATTAAATATTAAAAATTAATTATCGCGCTTGCGAAGCGGATATATATCGTCCGAAGCCACCAAGTCCGCCCCGAAACATAAGGTAGAGACGGCAACAGAAGGTGGAGTCAACTGACAGGTCCAAGAGAGGATGTGTTTTTTTTTTGCCAAACTGAATCTAAGGAACAAAGATTTTGGTATCAAGGAAAGTAGGATATTGAAAATCCTGGAAACACACGACTTAGGACCTTTGGCTGCTGGGAGGGGTATTAGAGGTAACGCGGAGGCAGAATTGAGGCAGTCGGTGTGGACATCTACGGGGGTGCGAAATCCGCGTCGGTTGTTTTTTTGAGTGATAATTACCGTGAGTGATAGTTACCGTCGACTTAGACTGTTTGAAAAAGTCACAGTGTTTGAAAATTATAGTTTAGCTTCAAGTGAAAGTGGTGCACGGGTAATTATACTCTTCGACATTGTTGATTGCTCACGATAAAAGAAAAGGGGGGTACGGGTTTGATTTTATTTTATAAAGGGTAATTAATTTGGCATATTAGAACTTCGGAAATTACTGCGCTTTATTAAGTTGATTAGTCCGGCATATATAGAACTGATATTTGCAGATCTCCGGAAACTAGCTGTGCGTTATAAAGATACCTATTTTATGCTAAACACGCGGGAAATTGTTAATAAGTCTTATAAAAATACCTATCTTATGCTAAATACGCGAGGTCCTGTTAAAAGGGTTTTAACTCAGAGTGCGGGTTTGATTTTATTTTATAAAGGTAATTAATTTGGCATATCAGAACTTCGGAAATCACTACGTTCTATAAAGTTAATTATTTTTATCGTCTTACTAGGTTCACAGAATAATACTCGCAGAATTTCAGGAACCGCTAGGGTTCAAATTTAGTTAATTTTCGTTTTACTAAGTATACAGGAATAGTATTGGCGGATCTCTGGAAACTAGCTGTGCGTTATAAAGATACCTATTTTATGCTAAACACGCGGGAAATTGTTAAAAGATAAAAGGGTTGTTACTAACAGATTCGATTTTAAATAAGTCTTATAAAAATACCTATCTTTTGCTAAATACGCGAGGTCTCATTTTAATTTTTACATTTGTAAGGCATATAATATTTCGTTATATGAAATGTTTCGATTAGACCGGATTTATTTTAGTTATTGAAAGAATATTTAGTTTATTTTAATAATTTTTTTTTGTTTATGTTTAATAGTAAGAGTCCGTTAAAATTATAGCGAATAAATTCCGGGATTAAAAATACGTCTAGTGAAAAATATATAGCTGATCTCGCGGGGTATCAGGTTCAGCCCATAATAATCTAGATTTTCATTTCGTTTAAAATTATATAGAGTAATTCCGTGAGAATCGGGGTTTATTTACAATTTCACAGATGTATAAATTCCATTATTCTAGAAAATTATATAAAATAATCTCGTGAGAATCGGGGCTTATTTACGATTTTACAGATGTATAAATTCCATTATTCTAAAAAATTATATAAAATAATCTCGTGAGGAACGGGGTTTATTTACGGTTTTACAGATGTACAAGTTTCACTATTTTATAAAGTATATAAAATTGCTTTCGTTCGGCCCGGGTTATCTTATATTATATAGGAAAACATAGATCTCGCGCTATCAAAACATATAAAAAACGTTTCGGCCGGGGTTATTTTGCGCGTTGGGGAAAGTAAGATAAAAATAAGTTTAATTTGGTTCGGGTTATTTTATATTTTATGAAAGATATTTGCCTCGCGGACTTAAACTATGAAAAAAAATGTTTCAATTAGTTCTGGTTATACTTTAGGAGTGATGTAAACTTCGCGGTTGTGAACCTATATAAAATCACGTTAGTATAATTCGGGTTACTTTGTATTGTACGAAAACGTAAATCTCGCGTATAAAAACGCGTATAAAAAAAACGTATATCATGTATTCAAACATATAAAAACTTCTAGTACATTGTTTCGATAGACCGGGGTTGTATTATACCTATAAAGATGTAGGGCCTCGTTATATTGAAAATATATAAAAACCGCCTGGGGCCGGGTCTTCTTATTTATAAACTATATAAGATTTCGTTGCATTTAGTTATACAAAATGCTTTCGTTCGAGAATTCGCGTTTCATTTAATAAATATGAAATATATAGATTTCGGTTAGAACTATTTTAAAATGTTTCGTTTAGAAATTCGCGTCTTGTATTATAAATGTGAAACTTATAATATTCGTTTTGAGCTAAAACGTATGAACATAGAAACACTACAGTTTCGACCGCTATTTAGTTTACTATGCCTAGGACATTCTTGCGGTGTATTAGACTTGATGGTAAAATTTAAACTCTTACTCTGTTTAAAATATACGTAGTGTCTCCGCCTAGATTGGCTTCACGATATACTTTATGAAATTTGTAAGTTCCGCTGTCCTAAAATTATATAAAATTACCTTCGTTTAGATCGGGTTATATCATATTCCTCGTGGAACGCGTAAACCTCGTTGTCCTGAAACTAAATAAGGATGTTTCATCTAGACCGGGTTCATTTTACATTTTAGGAAGAATATAAATCCCGCGTCTTTCACTACATAAAATGGTTTCGGTAAGATTGGGGTTGTTTATACTTGTAAAAATTACAGAATCCCGTTATTGTTAAACTATATTAAAATGATCCGGGGGGGGTATTTGCCGGAGAGTAGATATCAAATATTCGAGATGATAATAAATTTATATTAAGAATAATATTAAGGACAAAACCCAAATCGGCGGACCCTAAAAGTAATATGTATTGACCTTATAAAGATGTAGACTAGTGGGGTTTTATTATAGAAACAATTAATTGTTTAACAACAACAAGTGGACAAGTGGTTGCTTCATGGGTTTGTTAAAACTTATAAATGCATGGAATCCTAGATTCAAAGCTTAATCCCGGTATTTCGGATAAATATAAGAATATGTAACATCGGAAAATAACGGGTAACTGTTTTATGAAAAATATCGGTGCGTATAATCATTAGAGTATGATCATTAGAATTAGAGTTTAGTTTCGATGACCCGGGTAAGTACGGATGCGTAAGACGGAAATAAGGACTATGTTACAGTATTATTAAGATATATGAATACTTACAATTGTCGAGCTAGAGTCTAATCCCGGTATCTCGAGGGATATAAATTTAAAGAAAAGAAAATAATGTCTAGTTTCGGTTTGATTAAAGTATATACACCATATAGTTGCAGAGGCTGGATACTAAGCCCCAGCTACGGAAACTTATAAACGCGTAATGGCAGGATCAAAGGTTAGGTCGCGAACTATAGTTAATTAGGGGCCTGTGAATCGTATGCGCGTGCAAGGCAAGTGTCCGCAATCCTTAGGTATAAAGTGAGGTACATAAAGTGAAACTACGATGCACTGGAATGGATATAATCGGCGGCAGATGGGTAAGTCATGTCATCCTCTTTCCGTTTTGAGATTATAACGATATATAAAGGTGGCGCACGATTAAGAAGAATGGTCTCGGGTTCGACACCCCAGACAGAGACGGAAGAAGCGCCGACAGTGAAAGCTAACCCCTGTACCGTAAACTTTACATATGTTTATCCACAGGTGTTTGCATGTCAAATCCGTACTGACCATAAAAGGGGCGAATTAATTTGCCAAATTAACCCTTCTCTGCATGTGTGTGAACTTCCAGGGATCGCGCGGCCCGTGTGCTCGACGCCGAACTTATTTATTCATTTCTATTTATTTATTTAATTGATTGATTGATTGAATGATTAATTAATTAATTAGGTATTTATTTGTCTATTCATATGCCGCGTTCCAGTTATACATCGTCAGGAGACGTTTCAATAGTATCATCATCATCATCATCATTAGCAGTGTCCCAGTTATATATAGTCAGGAAGCGTTTCGATAGTATCATCATCATCATCATCATTAGCGGTGTTTCAGCTATATATTGCCAGGAAACGTTTCAATAGCATCATCATCATCATCAGCATTAGCAGTGTCCCAGTTATATATAGTCAGGAGGCGTTTCAATAGTATTATCATCATCATCATCATTAGCGGTGTTTCAGCTATATATTGCCAGGAAACGTTTCAATAGCATCATCATCATCATCAGCATTAGCAGTGTCCCAGTTATATATAGTCAGGAGGCGTTTCAATAGTATTATCATCATCATCATCATTAGCAGTGTCCCAGTTATATATCGTCAGGAGACGTTTCAATAGTATCATCATCATCATCATCATTAGCAGTGTCCCAGTTATATATAGTCAGGAAGCGTTTCGATAGTATCATCATCATCATCATCATTAGCGGTGTTTCAGCTATATATCGCCAGGAAACGTTTCAACAGCATCATCATCATCATCAGCATTAGCAGTGTCCCAGTTATATATAGTCAGGAGGCGTTTCGATAGTATCACCATCATCATCATCATTAGCGGTGTTTCAGCTATATATCGCCAGAAAACGTTTCAATAGCATCATCATCATCATCACCATTAGCAGTGTCCCAGTTATATATAGTCAGGAAGCGTTTCGATAGTATCATCATCATTACCATCATTAGCGGTGTTTCAGCTATATATAGTCAGGAAGCGTTTCGATAGTATCATCACCATCATTAGCGGTGTTTCAGCTATATATAGTCAGGAAGCGTTCCGATAGTATCATCATCATCATTAGCGGTGTTTCAACTATATGTCGTCAGGAGACGTTTCGATAGCATCATCATCACCACCATTAGCAGTGTCCCAGTTATATATAGTCAGGAGGCGTTTCGGTAGTATCATCATCACCATTAGCGGTGTTTCAGCCATATATTGTCAGGAGACGTTACGATAGTATCATCATCATCGTCATCACTAGCGGTGGTCCAGCTATATATTGCCAGGAGACGTTACGGTAGTATCATCATCATCATCATCACTAGCGGTGGTCCAGCTATATATCGTCAGGAGACGTTTCAATAGTATCATCATCATCATCATCATTAGCGGTGTCCCAGTCATATATAGTCAGGAGGCGTTTCGATAGTATCATCATCATCATTACCGGTGTTTCAGCTATATATCGTCAGGAGACGTTACGATAGTATCATCATCATCATCATCATCACTAGCGGTGGTTCAGCTATATATCATCAGGAGGCGTTTCTATAGTGACATCATCATCCTCATCAGTGATGGCAGGGCTCCAGTTACACATCAGTCGGAGAAAATTAGGCAGATCCCATCATCACCGATGGCAGGATTCTAGCCATCCACACCATCTGGAGAAAATACACCGACATCCCTGGCCAGGGGCTAGGCATATCCCTACTGTCCAGATCCACCTTTCCATTTACTAATACGAGGGGTCATGGCCTCGTGAAACCACATGGCAACCAACCATTACAAGTATTTATTTATGTGTTGTATATGTATGTATATGTATATATATTATATTTTATTAGCATGTATCTATTCGTACGTAGTGTATGAGGGGGCTCTTCACGGGTGGCACAACACCCGTGCGGATGTCTTCCCTCGTCTGGAATGGATTGAACGTATTGATGCATACCAGATTATAATAAGTACTACCTGGGAGGGTGGTTGCACTCACTGTAGTGTCGCGAATGGCCAATGGGCTGCAGTTGCTCACAGGCGAGGGTTGGGGAGCCTAGGAAACTCCCCCTCCCCACTCGCATATTTTTGACTTGACAGGTGGCCCGGGACCATCTTTATAGTAGCTTCAGTATATATACCGTAGTTTAACCTAGTTTAACCTGGAGGAGTTGGAATTCGGGGGGCAAACTGGCTCTGAGCCCGGACGCCAGACACTGACGCGAGGGATGGTGCGGTACTTTGCACAGAAGAGGCCCAACATGAAAAGGCGCATCCAGGCTCAGGTCAACGTATCCGGAACTCGTGTCGGGAGAAGGAGGATGGGATTAGTCACCGATGAGCCTTTGGGTATGGAGGCGCCGAATTTAAAGCAAACACATTTTCCGCGTACACATACATTTACATATACCTTCTACAACCCCCTTATCCATTAGAACCCAACGTACCACTAGAATGAGACGTAGAGCCAGATACAGGTGACGGAACTTAGGCCGGCTAGTAAATAAACGTAACAATGTAATTGATGTAAAAATAATGCAGAGTAAATATAGAGATCGTAAGGAATAAGCACAGCGAGATAACGGCGGAAGATAAAATTATTAATCAGCGAGGGCGTCGAAGACGGAATCATCCATAGGAGCGGCTACGAAGGACTCGAGGGCTTTCAGGGGATCTATGTACTCTATATGTGCAAGCGCATGTGATAACGGCACGTTACTAACCTTTCCAGTGGATGGCGGTCGATCCCATACAGGTAAGACAATGGGGGATCGAGCGGAGAGGGCGTGGGAGCAGAGGATCGCGCACTCTGGAAGCGCAGCTACACCAGATGCAGTGGTTTCAGTCCGTAGGAATGATAGGTAAATAATATAGGGCCACGGAACATAGTATGTTTAGCAATTGCACCGTAGGGCTTAATTGACGTGCTAGGTAGTTTTGTTTGCGTTTTCCATGAACATTCACGAACTTCATACCCCAGTATTTAATTTAAGTAAAGCTTGCGTTAGGGTTACCACTAAACCAATTCATCCCCTATAGTTCGAAACAAAAAATTACACAACGTGAACTGGGGAGGTCTTGAATAAAGCGAGGGTGTTTGGAAATACTACGTTAAAAACCGTAGAGCCTTCACCCGACGTAGATAGATAGCTTGTTTGCCTCTAACAAGGCGTAAACCCAGTTAGGAGTAGGATCAAGCTGAAAGGCGAAGAAGAGGATACATCACAGGTGTAATCCAATCTTATCTTTGCTATCGTGTTGAACGAGGTTCACTCCAATTTTATATCAGCCCACAGTGAGACATAAGGTGTAATTCATTATTATCTTCTCTGTTGCGCTGAACGAGGTGCAGTCAATTTTTGAAGGGTGTACGGACCATAATATAAATATTCTGTTTTAGTGTCTTTTTTGTGATTATTGTCATTTCTCAAACTTTCTTTGAGTAACGTGTTTGTTCAATTAATTAATGACTACTGGGGACTTGTCTGAAGATTTCCAACAACGTAAATAATTATTTCTTAAGTTCTTTATTGTAATGACAGTGTTTCGCGTTGCTCAGTCAACATAAAAACAGTGTTTCGCGTTGCTCAGTCAATATAAAACCAGTTGAACGGTTTTAAATAAATAAAGTGATAGCTTATTGCGGATTGCGGTAATGGAAATGGTGTAAAGGATTCAAATAATCCTTAAAAAGCACACGGTAAATAATTGATATATGTTAAGAGAAAAAAAAGTCATATGAAAATAGAAACTCCTCACAAATGTCAAACCCTCACGACTTTCTCGAGGAAGCCCGAGCGGAGATCAGAAATCTAATGAAAGTGACACAAGACCCGACCAATAAATTTAGTAAAGATCAAAAAAATTCAATTTTCCCACGCACGCATACAAAAATGGCCTTAATAAGCCACCTGGCCATTCAACTAGCCGATGCAAAGGGGGAAATAAAAGCACTTAGCCAGCTCAAACCACCACAAATACGTTATGCGGAAATAGCAAAATTAACCAAAGAAAAATTATGTAATGACCCAGCACTTTTCGTAATTCCCTACATCCTGACATTCCCTAAAATACCTAGATTAGCCTTAAAACATACGAAGAAATAAAGAAAAATACAGACCCAACTAAAAATCATATAAGCAAAACAAGGAATAAACCAAAGTGAGGGATCGTAATCCAGTGTAAATCCAAAGAAGCCGTGGAAAAACACTAGAAAGTTACCACAAAAAAACTAGGGGCTAATTATGCAATTAGCATCAATACCTCCAAATAAAAATATTTGGACTAACAGAAAAACACGATGATGAAACAATCACCAGATACATCAAAGCACAAAATGATTGCATCATGGAAAACTCAATACTACATGTCAGAAATTTTTTCGAAAACAAGCGAATCCAGGACACATACGGCGCAATCCTGGAAGTGGGCGGTAACATATTCAACGGATGGGATAAATACATATTACCAGAAGAAATAATCACTCTGAGATGCTTCAAATGCTATGGATACAACCACAAATCAAAAGACTGCAAAGAAAAAAATGGCATACCCAAACTGTTCAAGTGAACACAACCGCGAACAATGTACTAACCCAACTGTTGAATGCACAAACTGCAAAAAAACAAAATCTTGTTAATCATTTAATTTTACTTAATTGTTTAATCAAACCTTACAATTTCCACAAACCTAACCGCTACAGACATAGAATGTCCAACCTACAAAAGACAACTTGAACACCAAAAAAGAAAAAAAAAACCATCAACAATAGTAACCAAAAAGACAAGATGAAACAAAACAAATCTCAAAATACTATACTTTAATATCCGAAGCCTTAAGCCAAAAATGGATAAACTGAACATTATATTACAAAACAAAATGCCACACATACTCGTCCTCACAGAAACATGGCTTAAAATACATGAAGCTGAGTTTTACACAATTAATAACTACAACGGAGCTTACTCTTGCAGAAACAGCAAAGACGGAGGCACAGTATAGTAAAGTATTATATCTTCATACAAACAGCCGAAACGACGCCCTTCGAAATCTCGGTATACTTCGGACTGCTCAGTCGCCGCAGAGCTGCAGTAACGTACGGACGCAAGCAGTGTGAGAAGCTCCCACGCATACATTTACGTCAATTTATGGCACCCCAAACCCTAAAGAGTCAGTCAATTAGCAGCCCTGGTGCGTGTTTTACCAAGTGTAAGTACCAAGCGGCCGTAGGTATTTATTTCAAGGACACTGCCAAGATAACATACTGTATGTATTTATTATACTGTGGCGGAGGGGTCTCCCTCTCCCTATATATGTACACAAAAACCTAGACTTTGACGTACATAAAGAGAAAACATACAAAGATGTAAATAATCTTTTAAAAATTAAAATCATCAAACCAAAAATTTGCCTCCTTGCTATCTACAGACAGCCAAATAAAGAAAACGAAAGTGACTACATACAATACCTTGAAAAAAACATTTCAAACACACACAATAAAGATCAGACAATTATCATTGGCGACATAATCATTAATCTACTAAACATAAAGGACAGATTTGTAGAAGACTATAAAAGTGTACTAAAAAGTAAGAACTTTGAAATATTAAATAAAATTGATGAACAAAACTATACCAGAGAAAATGAACGAGGCAACAACACAATAATAGACCATGTATCTACAAATATCATATACAAAAAACCACCAACATTAAAGCTAACAAAAACCCCTCTCAGTGACCATAAATCAATTGAGGTTTAATTCGAAATACCAACGAAGACAGGAAGCAGAAAACAAGAGTGCACAAAAAAATTAATTGACTACAAAAGCTCATTATAAACCTCTAAAAAACACTAAAAAACAAGACAATTAACACTTTCGCAGAATCACAAGTCATCATAAAAGAAGAGCTAAACAAATCAACCGAGACAACAAAAAGAAAATATACAAACGTTATTAAAGAAGGATGGCTAACAAAAGAATTAATGATGCTGGTGTAAGACTGGGTCTTAACATGAACGTGAGTAAAACAAAGTTCATGGTGTTTAGTAGGCAAGATCACACGGGAGCACGCCTCACATTGAATGGGGCTGGTATAGAGAGAGTGACAAAGTTTAAATACCTTGGAAGTATCCTAGCGGAAGACCTCGACCCAGAAACCGAAGTCAAATGCAGAATTGAAGCATCGCGAGCTGTTTTTAACAAAATGAGACAGATATTCTGCGATGACAATCTTAACCTGAAACTTCGACAGCGACTGGTCAAATGTTATATATGGTCAGTCCTGCTGTACGGAGTGGAATCGTGGACCCTCAAAGTGAGTAGCATGAACCGGCTGGAGGCGTTCGAAATGTGGATACATCGGAGAATGCTCCGGATACCCTGGACGGATATGGTCAGCAACACAAGAGTTCTTCAAAGAGCTGGAGTGAATAGAGAGTTGCTGACAAATATCAAAATCCGAAAGGTATCGTATTTGGGTCATGTGCTCAGAGGAGAAAAATATGAATTGCTCCACCTGATTCTTATGGGCAAGATAGAGGGTCGTAGAGGTGTTGGAAGGAGACAAATTTCCTGGCTCCGCAATATACGCGACTGGACGGGCATAAGAAGTGTTGGAGAGCTGTTTCGTGCTGCCCAGGACAGGGACGCTTTCTCTCGGGTGATAGTCAACGTTGGGGGGACCTGACATGACACCAAAAGAAGAAGGCTAACAAAAGACATGCTCCAAAAGATTAAAGTAAGAGAAAAAGCATATAAAACAATGAAAAACAAAACGCATATCACCAAATTTATTAAATATTATAACTACTGCCAAAAAGACGTAAAAACATCCATAAAAAAAGCAAAAAAGATCATTATAGCGCACAACTAAATGATTCTGAGGGTAACAGCAAAAAACTCTGGAAAATCATCAAAAGAATTGTATCTAGGGATTGCAATCCGATGTAATCTTCAATCCGGCCGGATTTCACCGGATTGATACCGGAGTGTCAAGATTGAAACTTTATAGGACTATACCTAATCATAGTGAATTTTCCTTAAATGGAAGTGGGGTAAGAGTCAGTAAAGTATTGTTATTCTAAATAATAATAAATAGAAAACAAACACGTATTTATTACTCCCTTCTTTTAACTCGTAGCGTCTGCTTGTCTGCTTGTCTGACGAAAAAACTTTGGATAGACTTTTAACCCCTTTCCCGTGATCCAATCGAGCTGAAACTTTGACTCGCGGCGACGATAAAAATAATATAACAAATTTTAGTTTAATTTTTTAAAATTATTATAGTATAATTTTCGATTTTTCGAAATTTACATACAAATGAGAAAAGAGGCTGACGCGTGGAGAAGGCGCGAACTCTGTTTCACCTTGTCTGATTCAAGCCATAGGGCCGGTTAGTCGGCTATAAGTTGATAGAATATCAAATTAGAAACAATACAAAAGAGAAAGGGAGTATAATAAAAACTCGCTTTTTATGGGTTACCTGTTTTAGAATAAAATCACTTTTTATTAATTATTCTTTAGTATTAATTGCACTTATTCAATCAACCGTTATAAAATCTGGTAAATAATAAAGAAGTCAATCTCATTACGATGATTATCTAAGTAAATAATAACATAGTCATAATCTACGCAGACTTAACGAGCAGTCTTTAATTTTATAGTTATAATTAACTTCAGTCAAAACAAATAATAAGTAATAACAAAAAAGAAGCATGTGCTGCAATGCACGAATTAGTAGAAAAATCATTCCTGTGTCTGAAAAAACGATTTAAGGAAACTAATAGTGTTGATGGTATTATTCCCTAACCTGCTTCTTATAGAACTCCAAATGTATCCAGTGGCCGAAAAGGCGCTTTCCGCCTCAACACTTGTTGGCCTAATCGTCATTAAGCAATTAAAGATCAGCGATAAGTATTTCCCCTTTACTCCTTCTACTTCGTACGCAGTCATTTCCCTTTTAACTATTTTCTCATAATCTGTTTCTTTTTTAGGTTTAACTTTACAACAAGCTTATTTATTTTATTTTTATTGTATTATATTTTGATATTCTCGTAACAATCGATTACTTCCTAAATAAAAATGGACTAATATAAATCAGTGAATTAATAATTCAAAGAGAAACATTCAACTATCAAATATTGACGACTTATTAAGTAGCTGGGATAGTGAAATTGGTAACATGCTGTCCGCGTAAGACAGAGGTCCGTGGTTTGAATCCAGGTTCCAGCATTTAATTTTTCAGTTTTATTACTTGATATCTGTGTATTTCTCTTAATTTCATTTATTTTTTTCTTATTAAATATTAAGGGACTCCCTTCCATAAATAAATGAAAAATATAAGTAACAATATATATATATATATATATTAGATATATATATAATATAATATATATATATATATATATATATATATATATTTATATTATATATATTATACGTAGCATTGCCGTCAAGCTATTTCGTTTATTTAAGAAATACTCCTCAAATTTACATGTACTTCATGCACCGTCAGCCAGAAGGTTTTGCAATAAGAATAGGGATTCGTTCGATTAATTAAACAAAAATAATGTAAAGGTGTCATTTAAGGCCCAGCATGGTATATTTAACAAACAAAAAAAAATCTATTGATATCTAGTGCACATTGACTAGCAAAAATCACTCGACAAATACAATTTAACTGCCATTTTAAACAATAAAGTCAAGGAGACATCCTATATCATCGTAGAATTGAAGAGAAATATCCATCGCAGATTCTGTAATTTTACCTGAATAATAAAACAACTAAAAAATATTACTCGATGTTACTTGAAAAATCCTGTTAATTTTTATAAGTTATCTGTGCTCCAACCGCCATATGTGGTTAGTTCCTGGAAATCATAGATCTTTTCCCATATAATAAACATCAGGAACTCTTCCGATGGCTTCTACACAGAATTGTGGCAATCGAACGTCAGCCATGCTGACACAAACCAAGAACGGGACCCGCGGGGGCCCTATTTAAATAAAAAAACTACAAATTACAAACAATTCAGAGCTAATGGCGCTACAATACTTCTATGGTATCAGATTATGATTGAATAATTAGCCTTAACGCGGCCCAGATGAGAGTATGTCTACATTTCGGCTGTCAGGGTCATAGACTAAAATTTTACCCGGTGGCTGGTTGAATATAGCCGGTGGGGCAAAAATTGAACGTACGAATTCGTCATGTCATAATATATATATATATTATGACGTGACGGAGCAGTTAAATATCAGAGCAAAATAATACTCTATGCAGACCACCTCGGAATATTTTATGAAAACAATAATGACATAGAAACCACAAGACTAATCAACAAAGATATAGACATATTAACTGAATGGACAAAAATAAATATTCTAACCTTAAATGCTCAAAAATGTAACTACATAAACATTGAAGCCAAACGAAAAATGCACAAAATGGACATAAAAATATACAACAAAACACTCTGAACTAGAAAATACTAAATATAGGACTCATCATAGACAGACACCTCAAATGCACCATTACACTGCAATTAAATATCAAAAGCATTATAAAAATCGAAACACTTAAACTCATTCACAAACTAGCAAATGGTGAAATACAAGACGAAGACATAAAATTACACAAAATACACGAAAATCATCAACACTATACTAGAACGGCTCAAAACAATCACATAACACACGCCAAAACAAAAACAGGACAATCACGAGTATTTTGCAACGGATTAAAACTATACAACGACCTACCACAACAGACCAAACAGTGAGTTGTTTGGTTACTGGTACTGACAAATTCAATACAGATGTGACAAAAATGCTAAAACTCGGCCAATTATAAAAAATGATATTGTATCCAAATTATATTATTATTATATTTCCACATTCATTCATGTAAAATGTATTCACGTAAATGTAAAAAAAACTTTCACTTGACAAAAATGCGTAATTCTTTTTAGCCTCGTTACAATGTATTAATTAATAAACTTGGTCACAGAGTTTCTAATTCTTTCAAGTATGTACACTTTTTTAAAATTTTCTTAACTATTTTGAAGGTAAAAAATCTATCACATGCCAAAAAGACCAAATTATAATAAACCATTTATTTTATTATTAAGATATATTATTAGATAAGATTTGATATATATTAATAAGAATATATATAATATTATAATATTTTATACGTACGCTGAAATAAAATTCAATAAAAAATTTAATTAATTTACACCCTCGTATGAGTAGTACTAAAAATAAAATACAAATCCGTTTCTGCATGAGAAGTTTTAACGATTTTCCGTCCAAGTTTCACTGTGAAATGTTTCGAGAGCAGAGAGTTCATAATTTAGGAGTCGGTTGCTCTCAAAGGACTTCATAAACTGGCTGTGTTCGGAGTGGCCGCTCAATTCCAATGTTTTTCTCGACCATGTTATCTCCGATTTCTGGAATAAAAGGCATCTCTCCTAGAGCTAATTCCAATTTCAGGATCCTCGACCGTATTTTTTTGTATTTCTCAAGATGAGGAAATAAATTTATTTTTGGAACCAGTGATTCTAAATTACAAATCAATATATCTTAAATGGCAATGGCATTTAAAATACAATAAAATTTACAACACTTTACAAATAAAGATTTGATGATTACGATCTTGAATGACATGAAGAGTAAATCTTTTTATCATGTACAAAATAAATATAAACGATACTATAAATAAATAACAACTATAAATAATAAAATAAATAAATATGAACTATTTTTTATTTAGTCCACTCTTCCTGGCAGAACTATTACGCTTCCAAAGGTCCGACTGGTTGGGATCTTTCTCTTCATCTTCTTTTTTTGAGGTGGCCCACCATAGACCACCATGAAGCTTCTCTTCTCTTGTCCGATTTCTCTAATTTTTACGCAAAGTTTCAAATTTGAAGATTCGTCTCAGGCCGGAAAATTTTTCGTTGATGTCGTTTCTAAAGAATTACGAACTTATTTGTAGGTCTTTCAGTCATGGTACGGACTGCATATGTCTCCAAGCTGTATCTAAATGACATAAATTCGTCATATTTTCTAGGTTACGATTCTACGGCATAGAGAAATATTGAATATTCCGAAAATTGCAAAAGTCCGACTATCTATACCTATAAAACTCAATGTCTGCCTGTCTGTCTGTCTGTCTGTCTGTCTGTTCTCTATACAAATCTACACCGTTTGTACGATTCGATTCATATTTTGCATACTAATGCATTGGGACCCGGCGGGTAACATAGGCAACATTTCCTCCCTATTCTCATACCCCTTCCCCTCCCCCTGACATATTTTCGATGCAAATATGTACGATCGGACTCAGAATTTGGAAACTTATTCTTTAGGACTCGGATTTGTATAGAGAACAGACAGACAGACAGACATTGAGTTTTATAGGTGTAGATAACCGAAGAACCGGTAGATATATAGATTAATAACTTATTTGTAAATTCAGTACCCAAAGGATACATACTTCAAAAATTCAATTAAAAAATAATGCATCCACTGACCTAAGTACAATGTTAAGCCGCCGCGTTGTGAGAAATTAAATATTAAAAATTGAAAATAATTGTAATAATAACAAAATTCTTTCCTTCCTAGTACATCACATGACACACGCACGATATTTATACGCTATCAGGAGAGTAAGTTACTGTTGTTTTCAAACATTTTTCATGTTTAAGAGCTATGATATAAATTTGTTAGAGAAAAAAATCTTAATGATAAAGTAGAGCGTTTGTTTGTGCGAAGCTGCAAATCCTTTTGGCAGTCCTTCAGGAATTCCTTAGGTCCGCAGCAATTTTCGGCTCTCAACATAATTTTTTCGGTATTTGTCGATGAAGTATAAGGGAATATTAAATTAAAATAAATAATTATCGTTTAAAATAACGAAACAATACCGAATTTAAGAAATTTATCTCTAGAAATGAAGAATGTAGTGAGAATATTTAAAAATAATTAAAATGTATCCTATCAGTCTTTTGGAATTATTTGTATTATTATTATATCATATTTTGCATGGTTCTGATTAACTGAACTAACTAACTAACTAACCATCACGCCGTTTCCCTGCAGGGGTAGGCAGAGAGGATTGAACGCCACACTCTTCTATCCTGGCACACCACTTTTGCTTCGGCCACATTCATACATGTTCTCATACACGTTCTACGATTGTTGCGGCTTTTAACAGGGCCATCCTCAAATACTTGTAGTACCTGATCGTGCCAGGTCTTTCGCGGACGCCCTCTATTCCTGTTGCCTTCAACATTCGCCTCATATATTTTCTTAACCATCCTTTCCTCGTTCATACGTTCCACATGACCAAACCATCTCAGCACTCCTTTCTTTATTCTATCTACCACACTACAGCCAGCATTGCATTCACTTCTAATTTGTTCATTCCTCACTCTATCGACCAAAGATTTTCCACACAAGCGTCTTAGTGACCGCATTTCAACCGCATTCAGTCTACTTTCATTCCTCTTTTGCCAATTCCAGGCTTCACTTCCATACATAAGGGTTGGCACTAGAACGCCATTATGTACCGCTAGTCTTGCTTCTTTTGACAGATTCTTATTGCCATGATTGCATTTAGTGCACCATTAACTTTGTTTCCCGCAGTTACTCTGATTAACTGAAAAAATCTAAAAGCGAAAAATCTATTTATTGTCTGCAAAATAAAAATCTTAAAGACTTAGTAAATGGTAAAAAATGCCTTATCTCATAAATTGCTACCACTAACACATAGGCCATCTTTATGCCTTCGGTTAGTCATGGAAGTGTGAACTGTGAGATATGAAGTTGAGCTATAATTTTGCTCGACCCCCGTGTGTAAGGGTGCTGGAACCCTCCACCGCTTATCGCGACCTTGCGCAACGCCCCTGCACTGATTAACATGAAAATATCTCAATTATTATTATTACTAAGTTCGGTAAGGCTGGATTTTTAGAAAGATCCATGAATATGAAACAGTTATATGAAAATATAATTTAAATAACGTAATTTTTATTTTAATTTCAACTTTTCTCGTTAACTATATAACATTATGACTATTTCATAGCGGCATTAATCAAAATTTTGCATTTTATTTGCAAACTTGATTAAATTATACTATGAACAAAATCACGCAAAGAATTTTAGAAGTATTTCGGCATATTCCCTCGCTATTTAAAAGGCCTCTGACCTTTCTGGATTCTTCTATTCTTCTACATTCTTCTAACTGCGATAGGTTGGACATCTACCGTCCTATCTCTCTTCTTTTTCTTCTTCGTTGCATGCTCAAAGTTGATCTTTGGAGTTTTCTAATACGTGTATATTTTAATTTTTATCGTTACAGCTGGCAATGATGCCCTCTTACTGTAGCGAAAAACATCACAAAATAAGCGAGGTTTGAGAGAATCGCACGAATAGCTCACCGGGAACCGAACGCGGAAACTCCGTATAAGTCAGTATCACGCCCACTGAACTAAGGGGCCCGCAAATGTACTCGGTATTATCTGGTGCCCAATACATCTCGAGGCCTGCTGAGCGTAAAGTTTAAAGAAAAGAGCGACCCTGTAAACTCCTTAAATTTGGTCTATCAATCTAGTACGAGACTATCGCGATGGTCTCGTACTAGATTGATAGACCATCGGCATCGCCTTGATCGCTTCGCCTCGACTGTGATTCTCGAGCTGGAGCATGTGTTTCATGGAGCTTCTTTATAATAATATATTAGTTTTTTTTTCTGCAAAGTTCAAAGTATGCAAATTCCTTCACTTGCATGTTATCAAAAGTCTTTCTGGAAAGATTAGTCTCGAACTTGTCATAGCTGACTGCTTTGAAAAGAGATCTAAGAAATTAGTGACATTATGGAAGAATAGCATTATGTAACTTGTAAATGACTAAAATGTGATATATTTGAGTGATTTTATGGAAAAAAAGTGAATTGTGTGAGTTATTTTATTTATTAAGAGGAATATAAGCGAACGCCACTCTTATGGCTTTTTCCTTTTTGGAAAACAGTGGGAACATTTAATTGAATGGTAGATGTTAAAAATATAGTAGATTGTTAAAGTGCGTTAATCAATTTTTTTTGTAAATTTTGATAGTCGTGTACCTATCGTCTGTTTATTTTTCAAATAAAATATATCATTTATCACTAAATCTTAAAATTTAACTAAATGCCATGCTAATTTTCATTTCCCTAAGATATATCTATAACTACCATGTCGTTTTATATGAAATGGTATAACATAATTCAAACTTACCACAACTAGACATATCCGCGGTAGTAGCTGAGCTTGGGCCTAAATAAATTACCAATATATTATTCGTAGGTTGGCAGGTGTGCCCGGCTTTTCACAAGGATGAATGTTATTATTTATTTATGTCGATAAACTTACACACTCGTCGCATATTAACACTTAAAAGGATAATAAATTATAAATTATTTTTAAAATTTATAAACCTTTAAAATAAAAAATTTATAAACCTTTAAAATAAAAAATTTAAAAATTATAAACCCATCCATGTCATTTGATTTTAATAAATAAATGCAAAAAGGTCATTTATATCATCGGGGTGATAAAAAATTAATCCTAAACATTTTTCTTTTTCTGTTTGCGAAATTCAATTATCGGAAACATTTGGAAACACTTTTAAAATAAGGTTGGAGGTTAAATTTAATTGTATACACTTTTGGTTACTTGAAAATTCTGTACTTATTTTTAAGTATTTCAATTGATCTAATTTAAGCCTAAAATTATTTATGCTTAATATTAATAAATCAAATTTTTTCAATTTCACATTCAAAGTCACGATAAATTAAATATCCTTAATACTATTTATACGTTTGTCAAAATTTCGACCCCTTGGCTGAAAGAAGAAGCGTGACGACCTTGTTTACACCAGAATTATTAAATTTATTTGTTTATTTTTTTAATGTAGGCGTGTTTGATTTTGATAAATAATAGTTAAAAACAAAGTTAATTAAAAAATTTGAAAACCAGATACTGAAAAATAGTTCTGTCACAACCCTTAACAATCGAGGTTAATGCAATTGAAGTTGTATGAGTATATACGAAGCGAGAGTTATATGTCAGGACAAAAAGTAAATAAAAAATATTTTTGGTAACCTATTTTTGAATTCAATCAGCTTTATGAAACTCATTTAGCCTTTTAAAGTGGAAGCTTTAAGTCTTTTAGCCCACGCAGATTGGCAAAAAAAAATTAAAAAAGATAAGTTTCTACTTGATGAAATCTAACTATCGCGTCTTAGGATACACAAATATTTTTATTTAAGGTTAAAGCAATCATGGATGAACTATTTTTTATTACTCAGTAAATGGAATTTTATATCGAATGATGTATGAATATTTGTCACATTGTTACTTATTTTAAATGAGTAATTTCTCTAGTAATAGAGCCAATTCGGAACACGATAAGTGTCCCTTTAGTGTCAGTGAGAGAATGCTTATTTTAAAAAGGAAGCAGGATGAAAAAAGCGTTTTGTTTGATGGGCATTGTTGCCAAAACTTTCCCTTGTCTTTCTGGAATTAATTTCCTTTTGCAATGCAGAATATTTAAATAAGAAATATTCGAAATAACATTAAGCCCGTGAATTTATAATGGAGCAGTGAGAAAAGGCTGTCAACAACTTCGCTTTGTGAAATGCTGGCAGAGATAATTGTTGGAAATTTTGGATGAGCGTTGTTATTTCGCCTTTTTGTTAACAATGAATCGCAGGGGTTTTTGTTAAGGAGCTTTCGAAACTTTGTGATAACGAAATTAAACTCGACGCGTCTAAACATAATAATTATTTAAAATGACATTTTGAATATTTGTTATTATAAGCGTAAAATTGTGTAATATTAATGGCGTTAATAAATACGGTGATCTATTTTCAGAAGGGTGTCTCCACAAATATTATATTGTGAAACTATGATATTTTTTTACCGTGAAATGAAAACAAGAACTACATTTCCTTTACGAGTATTTTTTTTTACTTTTTTCTTTAGTCTCAATATTAAAGGAGTTTTTTCAGTTTTTGAACGAGAGTTGTCGTGTCGTATACAAAATTGAAACTTTCTGGAGGTTACGTCATGAGATCTATGGCAGTGTTTCTATAATTCAACCAAAAACTGTTATCAATGACTAAGATTATATACCGATTTATATTGATTATAAGTCATGTTTTTTTTACTATCTTATTTGTAAAACACAATGTTTTTTACAAAAACCAGCAACTTCTACCAAGAATTAGAATGTTCAATTTTTTTGTTGGATTTTTTTATGTTTTCTTCCATTTACGTACGAGGGCTTTAATTTATTACGCAGTCATAGGTTAAAACCGTCACCAAAAAATTAAATTTTCGTTAAAATTTTTTGCTTCATTTAATATTTCAAAAACAATTTGCGTTTCAATTAATGGTTCTTAAAGCATTGAAACGTTTAAAGTACTGACAATAATATTTCGACATAGTTGAATTAAGGGTATTCTAGTCCAGAGGCACGAATTTCGGGCGTTTTTCGAGCCGTGTAAAAAAGAAACAAGAATATTTTTGGTTTACATTTTTTTATCATCGTTTCTTTATATTTTAAGAATACATAAAAAAATATATAAAAATATTTTTTTTACCGTTAATTTTTTTTAAATAGTAATATTTAAAATGTTGACATTAATCTACTACGAGACATAGAAGGATGTAGAGAAAGGTTCACACGATAATTCATATGAATCGGTTCAGTAGAACTTGAGATAACATGCACGCCAGCTTGAAAAAAGTTATTTCTGGAGAAGCAACTCTGCGTTGCTTAAAGATTGATTCGCAACTAACCTGAACTTAATACTAGAATGAAAAGATTTCAACAAAATACGTTACTATGACCTTCAGTTAAATATACATTAAATAAGTAAAGATTATATAGGGTAATCCATCCGCAGGTCAGTCGGGCAACGTCTACTGTCTTTTGTTCGATTTGTTCCGGTCGGACCAGTTTAGTTGCCGCGTCACTAAGATGTCTGTAACTCGGCAAATAATTAGAATTTTGAAAAATCCCTTGGAGAACATATTCTTGAATGACTAGAATTTAGAAATATATTAAAAAAAAACGATTTTTTAAAATTTCTAGACAAGAATAGAGTCAAGCCATGACAGCATCTATCCAAATGTATTTGTTTATACAATTCATTATAATTATATAGCCCTCCTTCAGTCATATTTTTTTCTTTCCGATTTCTCATTTTCTTTCCTAGCAAACTCTGAAAGACATATTTTTATTGCTTTTAACTATTTCTTAGTTATTGAAATTTGAAGAATTTTGCTTTAATACGTAATATAAAAAGTAATTAGTTAGTAGTAAGCTAATTAAAACACACTTAAATATTTTACTGATTCCTTGTAAGAGAAAGTAACGAAAAAACCCAAAATTATTTCTATGAAAATAAAGCGAGACAAAACTTTCGATAAAAAAATCAACTGTCAGCGGGACTTAAATCCGCGGATTTTCTATATTAATTTCTTCAGTCTCTCAGATTTTAATAAAAAATAACCCAAACTTTTTAACAAAAAATCATATTATATAAAAAAAATATCGTTTAATAAAAAGTCATTCGCAACGATTTTATTGTCTAATATATAAGAGCGAATAACTCATAACTCAACATTGCGTATAATTTGATACGATGGATCAAGGGGTTATCCTGAATGTGATGATGTACGTGCCGTGGGGATAATTTTGCCATATTATTTATCCACGCAGACGCAGAAACTATAAATAAACGCACGAGAAACAAACTTTCAATAGAGATAATAAAAGTGGGTAGTGATTATCTCTACCTACTCTTACGTACTGCGAGACATCGGCCGCACTTTGCCGTGAATACAATTTCCATCTAATCTCTTACTACAATTACTTTATTATACTGGCCGACTGCCTTATAATCATATCTCAAGACTTAACGTGAATCTCGTTAATGATAACAAATTCAGCTATTTAAGTATTTCGATTATTCACAACAAACTCAGATGAGAGTAAGTTTATGGAACAGAGGTAAATATTTACAAAGATATCTGCGGTTAAAAGAAAAGGTAGGAGTCGTTATTGTACATGCTAATGTTTCAAACAAATTGTACTGCTCAGTGGCCTCAAGGAAATTGGAAGACCATAACCGCAGTCCGGTAGAGCGCCGTCCGTCCCTTGACATCAGTTCAGTCTGCTGGATACCACCTCGTACTTTGTTTTGACACTATCTGCCCATCTCCATCTTGGTCTTCTTTTTACTCTCGACACTGTGGATCATATTTTATCAAATGTTTGTTCATTTGTTTTGTTTGGCAATTAAAATTCTGTTTTAATTACTTATGAGAAGATGCGTAACGCATTTAAAACAGTGCACAATGTTAAGTAACAATAAAATGAAAGACTCACATCTGAACAGACAGTGCGGAATTAGTTTGAAAAGTTTAGGATAGGAGACGTACTTCTGCTACTCTTAAGGTTACTTTGGAAGAAAACACGCGAAAAAAACCAGCATTGATTTGGGCCAAACAAGCTTCACAATTATTGACTAAGAATTCTTAGATTCAAATCTGCCTGAATTTTATTCAACAAGCATAAATAATATTAAAATTTGTTGTTACATATAAAATGGCTCTTACTTTGATAAATTAGATTTATTTATTCGAAAGATGCATTAAATTGCATTTAAAAGATAATGGTATCACTTTCAGAACAACTTAAAAGAAAAGACTCGATTGTAAATATAAACTGGTGTAAATTTAATAAAAAAAACTAACCCATAAAAAACAAGTTATTATTATACTCCCTTTCTTTGTAAAATATAACAATAATTAAAGATGACTTAAAACATATAACATAACACTAAACTTACAGGAATTTAATATATTTCTAAAATGTTAGATGTTTTGAGCTTTGATAAGACACTTCATGCTTTGAAGATTAAACTCTAAAAACATTTGTTAGTCAATTTAATCAAGATTTTGATAGATTCAATTATCAGAAATATCGTACCTCATGAATTTCCAGCGTCAAATGATTTAAAATAGTCTGAATCAGATTTGAGTAATGTAGAATTATTAAAAACTAAGCAGAAATCTAAAATAAATAAATTATTATTTGATTTCTTCCCAAAAAACCGAATTTTACTGTCATCTTACTGTAAAGTACCTATTATACCGACGGAGTAATTCAAATTTTAAATATTCCGTGACGTCATCAGGCCGCCGTTGGTAGTAATCAAACTTTTCTGTAATGATTCCAATTTGAAAAAAAACATTAAAATTTCTAAAAATAAATTATACTTTAACAAGCTGTTCATACCCGGCGTTACACGGGTTAAGGAGAAGCATGACTTTTATTTAACCGTATATTTGGAGAGAAAAATCGAAATAAAATATATAACTGGCAGAATATTATGAAGTATTAAAATTTCAATAATATGTTTATTATTGTGAGTGAAATATTACGAGGTATATCGCTTATTTTTTTTTTCAAAATATACGCTTAGGAAAAGTCATACATTTTGTTCCTACTGCACGCCCCTGCCTTTTACCCCTTCCTCTTCTCCTGATATATTTTCAATACAAATTTGTACCGTTCGAAAGATCGAAAGATCAAAATTTGGAAACTTGTTCTTTAGGATCTGGCGGGTAATACATGTGGTCTTTTCTATCTCCCCCTTTACCCCTTCCCCACCCCCTGATATATTTTCAATGCAAATCTGTACCGTTCGACCGACGTACTCAAAATTTGAAATTTTTATATATAAGACTAATCCATTTGACGGATCTGACTCAAATTTGTACACGTATTCTTAGGGACCTGCTGGGTAACATAGGTGACATTTCTCCCCTTCGCCCTTACCCCCTCCCTTGACATATTTTGCATGCAAATCGCATGCAAACATTGCATGCAAACCGTTCGACTGACCCAAACTTTGCATACTTATTCTTTAGGGTGAAGTGGATAATAAAGGCGACATTTCCTCTTCCCCCTCTATCCCATCCCCTCCTACAGATATATTTTCTTTACAAATCTACTCCGCTTGACCCAAATTTTGCATACATATTCCCGACGGAAAAAATATGCCACATTTCTTTCCTAGACATCTTATCCATCCCAGCCTTGATTAAATGGAAATATTGTTTTAATTAGAGGACCTTTCTTTGCTCCCACAAATTTTATTTCAACTAATCCTTAACAATTACTCATTAATTAATTTCAACTAATACGAACACCTATTGTAATTGTTAAACTAAATTATGAATACTATTTCTTATTTATATATTGTATAAGAATGATTTAATAAATATATATCCACACATAATACATACTTTGAAATGGTTGTGGGTAATCTGATGTGTTTTGTTGTAACTGTTGTTTACATAAAAGTTTTTTTTTTAAATTAAGATGCAATCACAGAATGTGTCACATATTTCTACTTTAAAAAAAATAAGATAATGGCTTATGAAAACTTATCGGTGTCCTGGAATGGAGTTCGAAGTTCGAACCACCGGGCACCAGACCACTAGGCAAGCGTCATGACCACCACACCAACAAGCTTCTCAAATTTCCTCTATTGTCGTCGTATGATCAATAAACTCTAATTTGCATTTTAAATTATATTTTAATAGTAATTAATAGTAAACACATTTACCAAACCATTAGAAGCATTGTTCTACATGAAAATTTATGTAACTATTCAACAGAATTATACTCAAGGTGGCTTCTCACTTAAGTGTTATATAATATCAAAACTGTGTTTAAAATTTTGAATCCATGGATTTATAAAAATATTTTACTATTTAACATCAATAATTTATTTATATTCAGTAATTGACCGGAGACTGTATAAATAACAATTTATCGACATTTCTGTGGTGGAAAAATTTATTTGAATGACCTGCCAATGTGGTCTTCACTGATTAGAATTGTAATAACAAACTTTCAGTCGTATTTGTACCGGATGAACGGTATTGTGGGCAAATCCCCGGCAGATCTGATTGGATGAATAATCTGAGGTGGCACGGTATAATTTTGCGAATTGTGAGAGATGTCATAACTGGAAAAGGATTACTCAACGCTGTCTGGTATCCTCATCAACGGTTTTCTCGCTCGACACTAAAATTTTGGATTACAATTTAAAAATACAACGGAATCATAAAAAGAGATTTGTAATTTAAAAAATATAAACACTTTTTATTGTGAAGTTTTAATTTACCTACGGGTAGTTGTATAATCCATACCTATAAAACTCAATGTCGGTCTGTCTGTCTGTCTGTTCTCTATACAAATCCACACCGTTTGTCCGATTCGATTCAAATTTTGCATACTTATGCTTAGGACCCGGCGGGTAACACAGGCAATATTTCCTCCCTATTCTCATACCCCTCCCAAACGGTACACATTTGCTCTTCGATGCAAATGTGTACCGTTTTACCTATCGGACTCAAAATTTGGAAACTTATTCTTAAAGACTCGGCGGGTAACATGTGCGATATTTCCCCCCTATTCTTATACCCTTTTCCCTCCCCATGACACATTTTCGATGCAAATCTGTACCTTTCCCCTCCACAAATTTATTTTCTATTTAATATGTACAGCTAGTATATAAGAAAAGTAAATTTTTAAAGTGTTATAGCTAATTTTAAAATAATTATTCTACAAAATGTGATGGAATATTAATTATACTTTTATTAGTTACAGTTATGAGATGAAACATTTAGCTATATTAAGCCTTCAATCTGCTTAGCTATATTAAGCCTTCAATCTGCTTTCTTCATACCTCAAAGGTTCATCAATATATGATTACTAATACGTATTAATTCAAACAATATCCACACGACATCATAATATGGCAAACAGCCTTGCGGTTTTATTACAAATTTGGAGTGGAAATACTCAATCTGAATATTGTAATTATGACATAGCGTAATCCTACAAAGGATTGTTGACATGCTGTTTATAATTAATAATTCGCAATATGAGTTAATATGTAATACCTTAGATTTCTGCGGTTTACGAAGATGTTTATTAAGTTACCTAGAGTAAATAAATTGCCCACAGCATTAGTTTCTAATACAATTGAACGAAGGTTAGTTAATAGTCTGGATCAGCATAAAGGGATTTTTGAAGGCTTCCTATCAGTTATCCTAAAGTTGTCTTCATGAGGTTGGTGACCATAAGTATTTTAACCAGTATTGCGTAAGCTTATTCACAATATATTAAGCTAATACTTTCCAAAATGATTTTGTAGATTCATTGTTGTACATAATGTACATGTCTTAAGCTGACGGTATGTTTTATTATTTCTTTCAGTACTTTTGGAATTCGTCGACGGATTTGTTAGAGAAGCATGAGTGGGAGAAGCTATGTCGGTCCAGGTCCTAGGACCAATGTATTGCGCAATAACTACTCGGCGTACTTTTTTACGCCGTTTCCTCGTGCCGTTTTATCTCTTTATTTCTCCTTATGCCGTTTCTCCATATTTTCTCCGTTTGCTGTTTCCTCTAATAATTGTTAATGCTCGAAATACTAAAAAAAATGGAAGAGCGTCTAGGCATATATGCGAGGCAGAAGTTTTACTTCTTTGGAATGATTGTGAAAATTGATATTTACATATTGGTTAAAAATGTTGATACGCGCACCTGGGGGATGTAAACAAAAATTCAGTACTTATGTTTATTTCTCAAAAGCCATTAAACCCAGCCGCACTGTAAAATTGCCTGGCTTCCCAAAGGTGCATATTTTCAATGAATTTGGCTGCCGGGAGCTCCACCTAGCAACAGCAAATAAACAGTTGTTCGCTAATCCATCCCCATCGCCGGCGAAAAGATATAAAAGTGGTGCGCTTTTACTCCCAGCCAGGATATACTATTCGGAAGGCTCCAACAGTCCTCGCCTTACTAGGAGGTGTCCGGGAGGGATTCTTGGCGAACCTAGGAAGCGATATCGCCGCCGCAGTCGAGTGTTCTCCTGACGGGCCGTACCAAGGCGAGCTTACGTGAAGCTCGAGTCTCGTCGAGTTCTTATCTCCGAGAAATCTTCCACTATCGCTCTTGCAATCGATTTTTTTCCAGCAAGAGCCTTCGCCGAATCTGTAAGATCAAGAATTACACCCTAATATTGTTTTGTGACTACGCCAGAAACCTATTATTGTATTTATATACATTGAAACACTTCGTTTCAATGTATGTAAATACAATAATACGATATCTAGGGAGATAAAAAATATAATTGAAAACACTTTAATGTAGTTACAATATGAATATTTGTTTTTGAAGTGGTACAAATGT